>JAJIYU010008394.1:0-18020 GCA_030144865.1 Tinospora cordifolia | reverse complement strand
TGTATACAAAAAATATTTAACAAATATACAGAACAACTCATTAACATGCTTGATTCATAATTTACAGTTTATTGTCTTTCAGATTTTTCATCAAACACTACGCAGTCACATTCGTTGAACACACAATATCTTGTGATTTTGGACGTCTCTGATACAGATCAATACATTAAACACACAATATACTCTAGACATAATTTTATTTGCAATTTCTATTTGAAAATCATAAAAAAAAATCTTAGATTTGCAATGTTTTGCAAATTGCATAGAACATACTTGCTGTTGTTGCAAATCTGATTACAGATTTTTTCGCGTTCTGCTACGTTAGGCATTCGTTTATGGTTTCAGATCAGTGCACGGTAGACTAATTTGATTGCTCTCTATTTTCATCCAGATTTTGTGCGATTTTTTCGTTTGAAATAGTAACTGTCATATTTAATGAAAGTTATTAAACGTGTAAAAGTTTTTGGTATTTATGTAATTAAAAGTTAGATACATATATATCATTGTAATACCTGATATTTTTGTAATATATTACATAATAATGTATAGATACGTATTTTTTCCCATTTTTAAACCTAACCCAACCCAAATATAGTTTAAAACCCAACTCAAACCAATCCAAAAGGTTTGAGTTTGTTGGTTCGGTTAGGTTAATCAGGTTGATGAACACCCCTAATAAATAGTTTTTTAACAAATATCATTACCAAAGTATTATAAGTTTTACATAAATATAAAATGATACAAAGTTTTAGAAACAAAAAAAAAAACAATTCTAACAATTTTTATTTTATACTTATAGTACAATTATTTTACTTAAATTAAATATTAAATTAGTACAAAATTAAAATTAAAATTATTTGTTAAATAGGAACGGTATATATGTAGGTTATCATACAGATTTAAAAAATAATTAAATCATAATGTACAATTAGTTTAAAATAAAAAATAAAATAAAAACTATATGATTAGTATCAATACAAAACAAGAAAAAGTTGCAAGATTGATAGGGCAAAAGAATAAACAAAAATAATAATTAAGCTATATAAATAGTTTGATATAATACTTTACACCCCAAATAATTTAATTAAAAATAAATAAATTAGTTAAATTAATACCAAAATAAAAATTTATACGTATTTGTGTATTATGTATGTATGAGAATGCAAATATATATTTTCTTGAAGGGTTTATATGTATTGTATATAGAAAATACATCAATGTGAATTATATTACAAATAAGAGATACTCATCTATATTATATAAAGAGTATATATCCTAATATTAATTGAATAAAAAATAATATATATTATACATATGTACACACATACATATACTTGTCCCTATAAATAGACCTTTCCACTTTGGTAAAAAAATCAATAATAATAATAATAATAATAATAATAATAATAATAGAACTTCATGTACATTTTTTTTTGCAGTACGACCATTTTTCACTTTTCTCCCCTCTTTTGTCTTTGAAAAAAAAAATTAAACACTGAATAAGTTATAGTAAATTAATAATTGTATACAATTAAAATTTTAATTAAATTATTTCACGTCATTTTACTCGTTCCATACCGTTATTTTCTTTATAATAGATCAATTAAGATTTTAAACAAATTTTTTGAATTTTATTTTATTTTTCTGAATTATCTTGGACAAAGAATTGAATCACTCTCTAACTCAATATACTTTTTTAATATATAGATATCTTATATATAAATTACATATAATTATCTTATGCGACTAAAATTATATGCTCCCACCATCAAAATATGAATTTAATCACTTAAGACCAACATGCGCACTGACCAATAATAATAATAATACAAAATTTCATCCTACTCAATTTAACCTCTTTATATTTTTGTATTTATTCAATCAGAGCTTTGATATAGCAGAGCCATTCTAATTTTTCCTAAGCCCTTCACCAACACAACAACTAATAATGAAATTATTTTAGGTTTTACATAAGATAATAGTACTTTACTTAATAAATAATGATATTTTAAACAGCTATGATAAAATATTAAAACCAACATTATTATTATTTAATTTATAAAAGGGTGTCCACTTGACATGATATACATACTAATAAACTTTGGTCCATATAACCCTTCTCCTATAATAAATTTAAGATTTTTTGTCACAGCTTTTTTTTTTTTCTAGCCCAATGACCTTATGGCAATCCTAGAAAAATGAAAAAAAAAGAAGATATATTTGATGGGCACATTTAAAAACTCATTATATAAAAATGTCGCAATATTAAAGCAAATACCTAAATACAAATAAATAATAGACAATAATTAGACTTTGAGCTAGTAAATAGTAAAAATTATTTATAATAGTAGTCATTTTTTTGATAAAAAAGAGTGTGCTTGGTTAGTGAAAAAAATTATGCAAGCTTTTTTTTTCAAAAAGTTATGATAGTCTTAAAAATGTTAATTAAAATTCAGTCCCATATTATATTAAAATTTTAATTAAAATTATATTTTATTAAACTAAACAAGTAACTGAGCAAAGCTAAGAGTTCGCTTGACAGTTAGAATGATATGGGATAGGATTAAAATTTATCTTATTCTCAATGTTTGATAGTAAAAGGAATGACATAAATTTTAAGTATGCATCTACTTTTTATGTATTTATTATAAGATAAGATAATACTACCAAAAATGGTAGAATTATTTTATTCTAAATTAATTTAAATTTTATTTGTTATGATACTGTTATAAAATTAAAGTTTTATATTTATATTTTATTATTTATTTATAGTTATCTTATTTTCTATACTAATATTACATTATTTATTTTTAGTTCCTTTATGTAATTTAATTTTATGCTATTGAGGGTTGTTTGGTATGTAAGACGAGATGAAATAGAATTAAAAACTATCCTATTCTTATGTTTAGCTTTAAAAAGATAAGATAAATTTAAAATTTAAAATTAATTCTAAACTCATAATTTATCTCATTATTATAAAATAAAACAATTACTATATTATATAATTATATTATATTATATTATATTATATTATATTATTAAAATTAATTTTATTGTATCCCATCTTACATACCAAACATTTATTAAAAATAATTGTTTGGAGGCTCTTAGGCCCCCGTACTGTGCTTATACCTGAAATTAAAATTGAAAGAGTTTTTAGATTGAACAGTGTCCTCTTTCCACTAGAGGGTAAAAGGCTTTTAAAAAACTTACAAAATCGCTGTTAGTGTTTCCTAAGTTGTCTCTTCTTTATTGGAAAAAGACTCAATCCCGTCTCCATTCTCCGGTTCCTTGTTGCTTTGTATGGTCTCGACCTTCCTATCAACAAAATGGCACCAGCCCTTCTATCCAGAGCCTTCATCGGACTTCGTTCTCTCCGCTGCGTTGCTTCTTCTCATTCACCTAACTCTCGATTCTTCACTACTTGGTTCAATGTAAGCTCCTTCAGTGTTGATAGCCAATAGTTTTTTGACTTCTGGGTTTTGATTGTTGCGGGTTTTAGTGTTCTGGGTAGAAGGGTTTTGATTGCTTCTTTTGTTATAATGATCGTTTTTCATGTTCAAGTTTGTGTTTCTTGTGTTTAATTGCTTTGAACTGTGAGTTTTGAGATGTGGGTGTCTGAGTTTTTTAGCAATTGGGTTTGCGTTTTTTATTTTTATTTTTTATTTTTTTTAATGCATGATTGATTGCCTTGGTGGGTATTCATTGTTTTGTTGCTTACTCTTGTGAATTTTCTGTCTCGTTGACTATGCCCAGCAATGGTGGAACTTGTTATCTTAGTGGGCACTTCTTGTTGTGATGCATTCCTTGGAAGACAAAGGTTTTAAAGTCATCCCAATTTTCCAAGTTCTATTTTTTTTTTATAATTAAACTTTCTATGTTTCACGATGTATTCTGCTAATCCTGGTTACCGTTACTTGTATATGCAAACTTCAAGCTTGTCTTGAAAACATTGCCTTGTAATCTTATTTTATTTTTCTTCCAAGTTAAGTAGTGTTCAAGTAATGATCTCTATCATTGTCCTTGAGTTTCCAGATGAATCTTATTTTGCCTTTTTTTGTTGCTGTTGTTAGATCCTTTTTAAGTTTTCTGTGACCCGTGTCCTCAACTGTTGCTTTGTCAGTTTGTGGTATATGGATGCATTGTTTTTCTGGTTAGCAGCTTTCTGTTATGACGTTAACTCTTTTATTAGCTAAAGGTGATTGGCTGTTATAGTCTTCATCTCCTTTTATTGGCGTTCTGATGATAAACTGTATGTTGGTTTGATATCTTTATCCTGGCATATCCTAAACAATTATATCTTTTACATGAATAAGTATGGCTGAAAAAGAAAGAAAAATTTGCTATGCTGATTTAAGATTTGCTTTTTCTCTTGGACCATACTTTACTGTTATATGCTTATTCCTTCTTTTGTACTCATTTTTGGGCTATTTGTATTTAATTTTCTCTGATGTCTTCTTTTGCAGAATAAACTAGTTCACAAGCATATGTACCCTTCATCTTCTATATTTTCAACTTCTGGTTTTGTTTTCCAATCCATGGCATCTTCAACTTTTGGCTTTAAAGCTTCTTTCTCCACCAAGTCTCTTTCTACCAGGGAGCCTGTTGTTTCAGCTGATTGGCTGTATGCTAATCTCAGGGAGCCCGATTTGAAGGTGCTGTTTACTATACTTCATGTTCATTCTCCTAACAGGCTTGATAAATGCAATGAATGATAGACATGATAGTGGTGCATTTCAGCTTTTGTATTCTGTTTTTTCAGTACCCCTCAATAAATGATGATTTTAATTCTCTCAATAACAATATAGTGTGGTTTCATTCAAATCCTTTTGGTCTTTTCACTATTTAATATTTAATCTAAGCCAGGGGAAAGGGAACAGATGATTTGTACCTTCATGATGTATCAAAATAAATAAAGGAAAAAGTTGAACAAAAAGAAGAGACCATTAGACGGTCAAAGGAGTTAACCTTTATAGCGAGTAAGAGAAACATAATGTGCATTATGGTCAAGATGTACTTCTTTCACAGTTTTTTTTTTTTTTAAATATACATTTGTAATGATAGTTTCCTTTGAAACTTAATTAAGGTAAATTTTCTTTTCATAATTTTGGACTTTGGTGCTTTTTGGCATATTGAAGGTAAAGAATAGGAGCGAATATAATGAAGTTTCATGTGGACCTTCTTCGAGAAGAGGAGTGAATATGATGAAGTTTCGTATGAACTTATTTAATTGACTCTATCGAAGACACTCTCTTGAGTGGTACACTGGTAACAGACACTTTATATAGGGATTTTAAGGAATTGCTTCATTACCTTATGGTCAAGTGGGAGGCATTGATGTAGAGAAAGTAGTGAAATGTCCCTATTTTTCATGCATATTTTATGCTAAGAAGGAATATTATACAATATTCATCTAATCTTTAAAAGGTTTTAAGAATGCGATGAAATAGGACAATGATACACAATAAGGCATGCCTGAAGCATACAAATTAGCACATCAGAATCGTTGCATTGTTCTAATATTGAGGTGCAATATGGATGCCTTTTCGCAATGCATGCTTGAGCTCATTCTGACTACTTTCGTCTAAAATAAAATGAATGGGATATAGTAAGTAACGAGAAAAGGAAAAAAAAAAACAAAAATAAAGACTAATATTAATAAAAACTCTACTCAAGTATGCTTTTTCCAACTATTTGGTATTGGTACATAAGTTTTCGTCCTTCACTTTGCTTGATTGAGAGTTAAGTTAAATCTTAAGTTCCGTTGTCTAATTTAGAATATGCTTAAGGTCATACTAGCTCAACAATCCATGTAGACGTGTTTGACCATATGAATCCTTTCCCTTTATTTTGTTATTTTTGGGTGATATGATACATAATATGATTGGAAAGAGAGTAGGTGTAAGCTCATATTTCTATGAAAATTAGAAATATCCTTTCATTTTATTCACAGTGTCATAGTCAGTTCCTCAGTTATCCCTCCTTGTTACATTTTAGATAGAATGACTTGATTGAGTCTTTAATGCCATAAGAACTTAACTGCTAGAGAAGTGGTAGAAATATGGCTGGCAATTAGTGACAAGACACGATAACCTGACTCGAACGTGATGCGAAGTTAACGGGGTTGGGCTTAGCATAAACGAGTTTGGGTCAAAACAGGTCAAACACGAATAGACCCGACTAAATTCGGGTTATAAACATGTTAACCTGATAAACTCGAAAATGACACGTTTAACATGATTATGGATAAGTTAAGAGATAAATTATAAATAAAAAAAATTTAAGATTAATGTATTTATTAATTTATTGATAATATAAATTTTTATTATTTTTAAATATAAATTTTTAAAAATTTAATTTATTTTTAATTTGTTTTATATTTTTAAAAATTTTTTTATAAAAATTATTTTAAAAATTGATTATAAAAAGTTAAATAGGTTATATATAGGTACAGAATTATGATATGAAATATTTACGACACAACCCATTTATGACAAAACCCGTTTACAATATATGTAACACGACCTGTTATAACACAGTGACATGAATTGCCACCTTTAGGTAGAAATTAGGGCAAATTAGTATGTTGTTTATGCTTAGTGATACAAGTCATAGAAGAGTTTGGTCCTTGTTATTTTTCTAGTCTTTCATCCAAATCATTCGTCTCCCAATGTTTCAATATCCCTAAGACTTTTCATATTTGACCCTCTCTCTCATCCATCCAAGGTTAAGGACTTTGGGTTTGGATTATATTCGATTGAAGATTAAAATGGCAGAGATGCCATGCCCTAAGGAAGAATTCCTCAAAAAGCAATCTTTCTTCATTGCCATGAATTATAGAAGAAGGAACTACAGGCAATTGACAGTTTCTTCCTTCTTTGCTTTACCGCTTGGAAAATTAGAACAAAGTGATCACATTTTATGCTTGTTCAGGAGGCTGGATTGATGCAAGAATCTTCCCCCTCTATCAAACACTAGTATTCATTCTTGCCTCAAGTAATTTTGGAGAGTCATATTGTTTGCAATCTGCAAGTGCGTACTTGTCTGGTTGATGCAGTATATTCTATGGATTCATTACACATTTCACCATATGTCATAGACCTATTGATTCTACAGTCATGTTATGTCATGATTCCCATTGTCCGACCTAGAGAATATTTTGGCAATTGCTAAATTTTATTCAATCTTTGTTTAAGAGAGCCAAAAAAACCGTACACACAAAGAATCACAAATAAATCAAAGAAATGTCATTAACGGTGAAAATGAATAAAAGTTAATCCATGAAATAACAATCTAAGATCCATTTAATATCTAGATACAATGATTTAGTTTATGGTTGGAAAAGACTAAACAAAACGTGAATTGGAAACAAAGAATAAACTAATAAAGTGCCCATAATTTTTCAATTGTTGATCATGAATTTCTCGTTGCTTCTCTTCTCTTCTCCATGCCAATCTCCAAACGTTGTCCGCAAGATAAGAGTGGAATATGCTAGTCTCCCTTCTTCCAAAAGCCTTAATTATGAGTCTTTATAGCAGAAAACCATGTCTGATTGATGCACGCTCTATAATACGAAGTATTAATTTGATTAGAAAACTTCCAATAAAAAGACTTTCTACTTTTCTCTAACTTGCAACACATTGTTCACTAATGAATATTTTTTTTTGGCCTTTTCTCTACTATTTTATGACTTCGAATCTCCTAGAATGGTACCCTTCAAGTCTAGAACAAGTAGAGAAAACAACGTCCAATCTTGAGTCAAAATGAGAAAGATAGGAAGAAAATATGAACGGTGCGCAAAATTGGAAATTGAGGTGCCGCAATGCTCAGAATAATGCTTTTTAGAAGTTTTTTGTGGACTTAACTAATTTTTTTTTCCACTTTCATCCCTTGTCATCTTCATAAGCCATCATCTAAGCCTCAAGTTTGCCTTCCAATCATATAAATAAACTCTCTAATCATCAAAATACCTACAAAACCAAATCAACACAGATGATTTAAAAACTTATTGAATAAAAAGCCTAATCTAGAACCGTTAATTGAAAAATTAAACAAAAAATAACAAAAAGTTACAAAGTTAACTAACATACTAAATGTGCAAAACTAATATAAACATGTGAAATAAATGTGTGTACTATGGCCATCTTTGCTCTATATTGATAAGAATTGATTATGTTCTTCTTTCAAGAGGATTTCAAGATTTAAAAACTTAATTTTGGAAAGTTTGGAGTAAGGGTTTCTCATGGATTGCAATGATCAAGCTTCCTGAGGTTTTGGATTCTTCCATTGTCCAAGCCCAAGGGATTGGGGTAATATTATGTGACATTTTCATGTCGGCTTTGTATAACATGGTTCCTCTTATGCTTCTACTTTTGATTGTACGACAGTTCTCATTTGTAAGAAAATTATATTGTTTTTTAATAATTATATAAAAAAATTGCATAAACTATATATTCTTTTGCTTTGAAGTACATGGTGTTAAGATCTAGGTGATCCAGAAATTCACTTGACATCTTTAGGTGCTAACTCATGTATTTTTGTGTTTCCTCAGGTACTGGATGCATCATGGTACATGCCAGACGACAAAAGGAACCCGTTTCAAGAATATCAGGCAATTAAAACCCCGTTGGGAGCTTTTTGTCATTTTACACATTGTTACTTTTGTATTTTGACCAATTTATTATTCTAGTTTTTAAAAGATAAACAATATTTATGTCATTTTAGAATAATGTTTCAAACATCTTTAGTGCCTGAATTGTGATGGCAATTGGCAAGTTCACCAAACTGACCAACAAGTTCTATGATGTAAGTGGTTTTGATTGTACTTGAAAGAACATTTAACATGATATATTTGATTCTAAAATAATAGTGAAAAACCATCTATTTCATCAGGATAGAACTAATAAAAAGAGAAGTAGTTTGCGAAGAAGGTGTTCTTTACCATTTACAACAAACTACTTGAGTCCAGTGTTCTCTTATTATTTTCATACCCATTAATCTCCATATAACATTGCAAGATATTGCATAATCAGTTCACCGGGAAGGTGATATGATAGGGTGTTTTCTCTGATTCTTAAATTGAATAGGCTTTTCATGAAGTAGTGAGAAATATATTCAAGGGGGTAGTAAAGAAATGTCAACATTTTTCTTCTACATAGATTGTAGGCCAAACATTTGAGAACATAGTTCATCACACCACCCTGATTTTTTGTTGAGGATTGCTTTAAGACTACTAAAATATTTGAAACACAAGGTTCAAAAAAAAGTATGTGTGTGTAAACATATAAATCAATGCTTTATAATATATGTATTTATCTATATTTATCATCTTGTCATTGCTTTTCTTATTATAAGGTAAATCATCTTTATCTCTGTATTGTTTTAACTTGTTGAGCTGATCTTCTATTATTTTTTATAAATTTCTTTCTTTTTCCCCCTCCCTTTTCCTTTTTTGTTTTTTGTGTTTCTGTTTGTGTTTATGCCATGTTAAAATAGCTTTGTAACAGACAAGCTTGGCACATCTCTTCGGATTTTGTACGTGCTTTTATATGTTCTTTGTATCTCAATAATGACTATTCAAACAAAGATCTTTCAAATCGTTTTGAAACTTTTGCTTTCATTGCCCAACAAATGAATTGTAATTTTCTCATAAACTAGTTATTTCCTCTCTCTCAGAGTTATATTGAGTGTCACCTCAGTTAACTCTTGAAGGTTTTCTATTTTTATTTTTATCACAAAGGATGATTACCTTGTATTTGTTGCTTTGATGTTCCTGGAAGGATATGGATTTAGATTGGAGATCCTGGGTTTATTTAATTTTTTTTTTAAATTAAATTCGCAAAAAGCAAGCTACTTAAAGCTTGAACTCACATTCATAGGGTTGCTATTTCAAGTCTTTTACCACATGCCTAACCTGTGAAAATGTATGCTTTTTTTTGTTAAGCATGCAGATTTTTTTCTTCACTGGCCGTTGTAGCTGGGATTGGAAAAGGCTTTGTGAAGTTCATTTTATTACTTTTTAAAGAAAAATTGTTACACTAAAATTGCGTCAAAGTTGGTCTTTTTGTATTCCTTTGCTATATTTATGTATTCATTATGTCAATCATATGCGACAATTTTGTTTTTATCTTGATACAGGTTGCCCACATTCCTGGTGCCCTTTTCTTTGATGTGGATGGGATTTCAGATCGACTTACAAATGTGAGATTAGTTACCTTTACCTTCTGGTCTTTTTCCACCTATTTTGTGTATACTATTTTTTTTGGTCGAATATTTATGACATGATATTATCACATACTCATTGGTTCACGTCTACGAAGCCAGGAACTATAACAGTTTAACAGTTTTGATATCCAAAATCAGCACTTTCTCATGCTGCACTTATAGAAATCTGAAAATTCCAGCAACTATGCTAATAAGCAATTTGTTTGGGTTAAAGTGTCATTAAGAGTTTTCAGATTTTTCTGTTGTGTTTTTCGAATTTCACTTTCTGAGTGGGGATGTTTATGCATGGAAAAGAATGATGCTAGAAATCAACAAAATGTTCTGGTTGGTTTGAGATTGAACCATATCAAAACTGCACCATGCATGATTTCTGGCCAGTAGTGAAGGCATACCTTGTTGTGGTGGTCAAAGAAGAAGGGTTAATTCTGCTTGCATGCACAGCAGCATGCCTAAAGTTGTGACAGAGTTTTTAGTTAGCACAAATGCAATTGGATGCTAATAGTTGGGGACTTGATTCTGCCCATTTTATTTCTGAATCATTTTACGTGGATGTAAACATGATACCCTTTAGCACAACCTTAGGAGTATCAGGTCATACCATATGATACTGATGAAGTATCCCAGGCATGAGGTTTCGGTTATTATGACACAGGTTCAACACCCTTTAAGTTGTCCTTAATAGCATTATCTCATTGATAAAACTATGGAAAGTCTTTTGAATTAAGCAGATATCTGTATATTTTTTCTCTATTGGATGCTACTAGGGATATTAACTCCTCAACTTTGAATAATTTGGATCAGTTGCCACACATGTTGCCGTCGGAGGAAGCTTTTGCTGCTGGTGTTTCTGCTCTTGGTGTTAGTAATGAAGACAGTGTCGTCGTATATGATGGAAAGGGAATTTTCAGTGCTGCCCGTGTTTGGTGGTATGCTGGGGGATTCATGCTACTTAATCTAAGTTCATTGAAGATAACAAATTACATCTCGTTTGGTGTTAATTTTGTTCTCCCTGATGCGTAGGATGTTTCGTGTGTTTGGACATGATAGAGTTTGGGTATTGGATGGAGGCTTGCCACAATGGCGTGCTTCAGGATATGATGTTGAATCTAGTGCCTCTGGAGATGCCGTCTTGAAAGCAAGTGCTGCAAGTGAAGCAATTGAGAAAATTTATAAAGGCCAATCTGTAAGTTTATCTGTCTATCTTAATTTAGGTTTTAGTTCTTGATGATTTGATATGTTTGATTCATCGTTGAGGTTGACTCTTCATATTTTGCGTCCTTTATGTGAACTTGTCTTACTTTTTAATATCTTTTTTTTTTTAATCAGATTTTAGTTTGGTAAACCCAAATTTGGAGAATGTAGTACAACTATTTATGTCAGAATTCAGATTCGCATTTTCAAGTATATATTTGGGAGCTATGAACAAATACTATTTGCCAGTGCCTAGAAACTGGCCATCTTAGATGAGGTTTTTCACCTAGACATTGGCTCATCTAGACATTGGCTTGATGCCTCAAGAACACTGTTGTTTACCATAGTCTTTCAATGGCCTTATCAGTTAGTTGAAGAACCAAATCAAAGGTGGTTGGAATTCTGACTTTGGATGGATATCTTTTCAAGACAACCGAAGTACATATGCCATACAAACTCTGTAGCACTAGAGGTGATATTATGTTTGAAGCCTAAACCGTATAATCTGCATTTATATCTAAAAATTCAAAGCAAAAATAATCTTGATTTGCAGTTGGACTTGCCATCCAGCTGTTTTTCTTTCATTCTAATCAGCTGTGGCTATGTTGGTTACCTTTGAAACCTCTCCACTGCATAGAAATATACCATCACATAAATATTAAAATCTAAGCAACAGTTGGGCATTTCTAAAAATACCCTCAGAATGAAGAGAAAATGTTTTTCTTTTCTTTTTTTGTTTTTTTGGTTCAATTGTCTATTCATATGTAAAAATGAAGCATAAATGGCAGTTTTCTCAAGCTTTAAAGATGGTAATTTACTAGGGAATAGAAATAATAAGCCATAAATGTAGGTCAGATTCAATTTCAGTCAAGATCTTTGTGGCTCAAAATGAAATCAGATTTCATTTTCAAGTCTTATATGAAGTCTTATTGAATGTTCTTAATTGTTCTGTGAACTCTCATCCTAGTTGTTTTGCCATAGCAATATGAAGGATCCAGTTCACATGGGTCACATTCAGATAATTTTATGATTTTTTTATTGGTCATTTCTCAATTTTAAATTGCTATGGTTTTTTAGTTTATTTTTTATTTTTATTTTTTTATTTTTACAAAGTCAATTTTATTTCTACTGTAAACCTTTTAACCTTCAGACTGATGCTTAATCTTAGGAACCCATAGAGGCTTAAATTGCATTGCTCTTGGGGAAACTTTATTAGACACACAAGTTTCTTTGTCAACTGCTAAATAAATTGGGCTGAGAAAGCTGGAAAGCGTAAGATCATTAAACTTCTTTTGAGAAGTTTAATATGAGTTCAATATCATTTTGAAAACTAGAAAGGGGTGTGATAAAGACGACACAAATACATGTACAATATCTGGTCTACAAAATCTTCCAGGTTCTCTGTAGTCCTTAAAAAACAGCTGTAATAATACCAAAAAGAGGCATCTTATTTCAGATTAACTAGATGTGGATGCTCCTTGATATTTAAATATCATTCTTCATATAAAAATTTGTGTGCAAGTCCATATCAAACATTGGAAATCTGCTATTTGGAAGGAGTTCCATTGAATTGGGATTGCAATTTATAAATTCTTATCAGTTGTAGTTTCTCATGGTATTCTGTGCTTCAATGACTTGGATTTATATTTCTGAAGTAATACAATTTTGTCTTTTGTTTGTTGGATGCCAATTTTCTGCTTCTTATCTTGTTTTGATCTTAAAATTGTTGTGTCTTTACCATTACAAGCTTTCTTTATAGGTTGCTCCACTCACTTTCCAGACAAACTTCCAGCCGCACCTTGTTTGGACACTTGAGCAGGTTTGAGACAACAAACTCCATTGTTGCTGCTTGTTCATAAGTTCTTCGTATTGCTGCGACTACAGTTTCTTATCTATGTACACTGGCCAATTTTTTTTTGAAAGGGAGTTTATATGCCGCAGAAAGGTTGTAGTAACTAGCTATTGAACAATCTTTTTGCCATTGTGTTAAATTTGTAGATTTGATGTGATAATGATGACCTTAAATTGATAATTTGAATTAATAAATTTGATTGCCTTCATTTTCCAAAAGAGTGTCAATTTTGTTTTGGAAATTGATTACATATATGGATTGGCAGACTCGCTTCAAATATAGTTTTTTTGGAGTGATTTATGGCCTGTCTAAGTATCATGAAAATTTGGAGGTTAATCAGTTATTCTTTTTGTTTTAGGTGAGAGAAAATATAGAGGGAAAGGCATATCAACTTGTAGATGCCCGATCAAAGGCGAGGTGAAGCATTATTCATTTTCTATTTTTTTTTTCATTGGTTTGATAGTCAGCTTTGACTTACAATTTTATTTCCGTTACTTCTTTCATTTTACATTGACCTGTTCAGTAAGTACGTAAAGTTATTACATAGTTATCTGTTTCCCACAAAAAGCCCCTAGCTATCTACATTTTTTTTGGGCAATTAAATTAGAATATATGAGAAGATGTTTTACATCATCTTACTTAATTTTTGGCTTGCATTAATTAAAAAAAAATATCTCAGTTGAGACTGGTCATTATTTCAAGGACAAAATTTTACTAGTGGAATTATGTTTTAAAAGTGCCATCCATTTTGGATAGAAAAAATTTGCAGATTAACTTATACAGACAATGCCCATTACAGATTAAATAGAGTTTTAACGTCCTACCATGTACTTCCTCTCCCTTTTTAGTTGATATTTCCAATTGGTCTTCTTTGGATAAAAAAAAATAGTTGTGAAGGATGGCACAAACCAAAACTGCAATATGTTGCTCGTCTATGGATAGCAAAGATACAAAACCAAGGCTTGTGTTATTGTGCTCATTCTTGTTGCTTGGTTAGAAAACACAATTATCAGGATGGAATATGTGATGCTTTTACCGCTTTGCGTCATCCATAGAGTTTGGTGCACAGCAAGTCCAACATGTTTAGAGATACATCTTTTCACCTTAATCAGTGTAGAAAGCTTTCTCCTGTTAGCCGAATGTTATGTTGGATGAAGATATATGCATTTTAATTCCAATGCCTTCTATGACATTTTTAAGGATAGTGCTGCTCAGTTTGGCATAGACGTCCTTTGAATTGATTCAGAATATGCTGACTCTTAAGATGACTGCCATTTTCTGAGTCTGACTTGTTTATGGAGTTAACATTATGTTTAATGGAGATGTGATTGAATTTTCAGATTTGATGGGGTTGCAGCAGAGCCTCGGAAGGGAATAAGAAGTGGTCATGTACCAGGCAGTGTGTGCATTCCTTTCAGCCAGGTAGAACAATAACCTGGAAATTTGTTTCTTTCATGATGTGCTAGTGAATTTGCTGTTTAAAAAAGTATGAAATATTCATATTCATCCATCCTCAGGAAAAAAAAAAAAAAAAAAACTTGTGAACTGGAGTGGAATTTAAGTGGTTCTAAACTCACTACGACACTACCCTTGAATCAGTTTTACTCCTAAATTAAGGATATGATGTTGTTGCTTCAGTGGTTTTATCTAATTGCTTTTTACTGTGGCCCAATGCCTATTATTTTCTTTCGGGTGGAAATTCTTCCTCTAGTCTTTTGTTACGAAGACTATTGCATGCCCTATTTGTGTGCAGGAGAGACTCTTAATTGTTTCGAATAGTTAGCTTTTACGTTTCTACTAACATTTTGTTCTGTGGCTTTATGCAGATGTTGGACAATTCACAGACTCTCTTACCTGCCGACAAGCTCAAAGAAAAATTTGAAAAAGAAGGTAAGGGCCCATATGGTTAATTAATATTATCCTTTTTTTTGAACAGAAATTAATATTATCTTTTAAAATTGTAGGATATTCCGATATTCATTTTAACCTAGAGGTCCCCTTTTGTTGACTTTTGAGAATTGATAGATATAAAATCAAACCAGAAAAAAGTGCAATAATGGTCATTGACATATGTACTAGGAGGTAGGAATCACCTGTGTTGCCTAAGCCTAAACAGAAATACTGATGCAAAGGATCTGTGTTGTTCCTAAAGGCCAATGGCCCAAATAAGACTCACAAAACTGAACAGAGAACTAAATACACAAATAGAAAGTGGCCGAGGTCAGTAAAAGTTAACCAAAATGCGGGTGGAAAAATAAAGAAAGAACATGCATCTTTTTTTTTGTTTGAACACAAGACCTGTTATGCGTCTCCTGCATCATATTCTTGGTCTTGGGGCAGGTGCAAACAAAATTTTAAAAATTGTAAAACTTGTTTCTGAATGATTCACCTTTTCTTTCCCAAATTGTTGGCTACAAACATTCTGGTCTCGGACCCAGTTTTCGTAGATCAGTTCTCAAACTCTATCTTCAGTTTTTCTTAACCTCGAAGAATATCTAAAACTTTATAGGGGCAGAAATCTTTTCCATGTAATTTTTAATTTGTTTGTTTTCCCAAATATTATAATAATAATTACTATTATTATCTATCATTTCTTCTGCAATATGTTCGACAAACTGTTGAATCTGTTGAATCCATATCCTTGGTCATTTTCTTTATTCTTAATTTCTTCTCTTCTTTGGCAAAAATTGACCAACATCTCATTGAACTACTGTTCTTCCAATCCTACAGGCGTCTCTTTGGATAAGCCAGTGGTTACTTCTTGCGGCACTGGTGTAACTGCTTGCATTCTTGCTCTGGTAAGTTCATTAAAACAATGCATGCTCTGCCAAATGATTAAGAAACATAAACCAAGGTAGTTTTTGATTTTGAAGTTGATAACGATAAAACGATCTTCAACTTATTTGAGCTTATTCATATTTCAGGGGCTACATCGACTTGGAAAGCACGACGTTGCAGTCTACGATGGTTCTTGGACGGAATGGGGAGCACAATCTGATACACCGGTCTCCACTTCTTCATAAGGCTTTTACGATTTGTAGGCGAGGCGGGTCTTCGACTAAGCGTTGAAGTTTGAGATGTATAATCTTCTTACTTTGAGCTAAAAAAAAAAAAAGAAAAGAAAAAAAAAGGATGCAAAACAGAGAGAAAAGGGAGGGTGATTTTACTGTTTTGTTTCTTCATAAAAATTTTATACAGGGTGTGATTTTTTTTACTATGTTTTGTTTAATAGGGTGATTTTTTCAATAATGAATGGGGTTTTAATTTAACTGCCAATTGTTAAATGTTCTTGAATGTGCTGTGACTCAATCCACAGTTGCAACACTTGTTAATTGTAACTGCAGCGCAAGAGTGCAAGGATTTGGATGGCAAACTTAGCTGGTTTGTTGATGGCTTTCGGTTCTTCAAATCACTTGACTTGGCATGTTCTGCATGCATGGCTTTAGTATGATCTAAATTTATGTTATCGGGTCATAAACGATTATGCTGTTAGTGTTTATCTTATTTATTAATTATGTTATAATATGCAAATACAAGAGCAATATGTTAAATAAATGAATATTTTAAATTTGACACATTTATTTTATTTAAATAAATTATACTTAGGTTGTGTTTAATTTATTTATAACTTATTTAATTTGGCGTGACAAAATTTTTAAAAATATTTTATAAATAAAATTAATATAAATATAAAATATAAATAATTTGTTAAAAATAAATATGTTTATTTATTTTTATAAAATAATAACCATTATCAACAAATTACAATAAATACATTAATTTTTAGATTAATTAGTATATTATGACTTCTAATTTGTTCTTAATCATGTCAAACGTATTATTTTTAAGTTTAGCAAGTTTATTTATTTATAATTTAAAATTGAGTCGTGTTTAACCTATTTTGACCTAAACCATTTATATTAAATTTAAATTTGTTAATTTCATCTCTTGATTAAGTTGAATTATTATGTCATGCCTTAGTTTGGGAGTATTAGTCTTGCTTGAGTTCAAGAGGAATTACCAGAGGAATTACCTTGTCTGGAGGACAAGAGGACACTTTTTGAGGTAATTTAAAAAAAAAAAAAAAAAAGAGTGCAGAAGTTATTTAAAAACTATACATACAAAAATCATTTAAAGGAATTTAAACACAAAATAAAAAATAAAAAATGTAAAGCTTAATTAAAAAACCTAGAAGCAAAGCAAACATATCTAAAGTTTTTTTTTTCTCATATTGTTTTATTATTAAATTTTATTAAAAATAACATAGCAAATGATAATATTTTATCATACTTTTTTTTGCAAAATAGTTTATCATGAATTTTAACAATAAAATTTTTTCATAGCAAAACACAGTATAATTATAACAATCAAGTAATTGCATTTTGGAACAAACATTAATAGTGTTTTCTGAAACTGTTTAAATTAAAAAAATTAAATAATTTCTATATGTGTTTCTATGCAACAATCCAACAGCAGACATAAAAAATTGTTGCAAGAAATATAAAAATATCAATACTTTTCTCAGCATAAGTCATTATCTTTAAAAGTTGTTTGGTAAGCAAGAAATTGTCCCTAAATTTGTATTTATTTTTATTTTTTATAGTTATTTTGTTGACCAGTTTTTTTTTTTTTTTTTGTTTCTTTAAATTTAGCTTGAAAATGTTGCTTTATACTCTGTAATTAAAAAATTATGATTAAAAGTTGTTTGCTTTATGTAATAATTTAAAGAATAATTAACTATTATAATTTTTTT
>JAJIYU010008393.1:0-18023 GCA_030144865.1 Tinospora cordifolia | reverse complement strand
TATATATATATATATATATATGAAATTTAACATTGAATAGAATTACTCTTAAGCTTAACTAATTCCTAAGATAATTACGTATTCTCGAAATTACTTTCAACAGATTTTGGATCGTTGTTCAATTTTAGTATTTTGTATATTCTAATTAAAATCCTTTCAAGTCTTCTAAATTTCCATAATTTAAAATTATAATTTTAATAATTTTCTTACAACTTATTTGTAGGATTAAATTTCTAATAACTTAATCTTTGAAAGTTAAATAATTTATTAATATCATAATTAATATAATTATGAATAAAATAAGGCTTCTAAATGTTCTAGGTTTTTTTTTTATTAGTTTCAACTAATATAAATTATTGAATCTTGAACTTCTAATATTAAATTTATTTCATTTAAATTATGAAGTACATATTCTAAACTAATTTCCGTAATTGATTCAATTAATTTCTATGTGAATACAAAAATGTTATATTTTTCTGTTTGCATCTAGCCTTTAAATAAAATTAGATTTTTAATATTGAAAACTCCAAATTTTCTATACTTTAATATACTTCGATATTCATATTCCAATACCTATTCAAAATCCACTTGCATCAAAATAATATTTCTACTAGAATATTCAATAAAGTTTTAAATTTCTAATCTCACTTTCTTTTCGCATTTTTAATTAACTAAAATAAATTTCATACCAGAATTTAAGAAATCCAAAATATACCTCATCGATTTGTATTCGTAAATAGGCATCGCTTGTAATCTTCATCGCGCGAACGATGTCCACGACCAGCCCACATCGCATATCCGGTGTTACAACTCCGTCCTCCTTATTTCAATGACCGAACAATCCAATCGTTGCTTTGTCTACTTCTTGTTAAACGCACCATTTTTCAAACCCTAAAAAAAATAGATTTTTGAAACACAATTAACGCCCAAACCAGAATTTCATGTTGGGACCCCTTCTCTAAGCCAAGGGCGGCCCGACCGGCATAGTGGCCTGACGAACCATCTCACCAAGTCGAGTTCACTCGACCACTGTTAAGCCCTTCCGAAATCTCACACAATCAGACGATATCAGAATAACTGGATCACTTAGAAGTAAAAGGAAGCAACAACCAAAATGGAAGCATTCCATTTACATTAGTTTTGTCCAAAATACATATTTAACCATTTAAGACTAGTACAACAATGACCAACCTCAAATGAAAGGAGAAGACCAAAAAGAAACTAAGACAGAATTCATCAGGGAATCAAGCAATCACTACGCATTTTTCCTTCTCTGCCACTGAAGAACGTGAAATGGTAATAGAGTAGTGAGCCTAAAATCCACGTGGCTCAGTGAGTAGAAAGATCAGCATATCAACCATAACCAGTATTCCAAAACAATGCATGTATGCATGAACAATAAAATGATGTGACATTCGAAAACATGACATAGTAAGAAAACAGTTATAAATAGTGCAACGGTTTCAAAAAAACCATCTTCAATTCATGTCAGTTAAAAATATATCCAGGCAAGGTTAGCTCAACAAAACCCAACCTATGGTCATCGCTCGAGTGGGTCGTAGGTCAGGCGTATTGGCCACTTGAGTGGGTCGTAAGCTAGGTGTACCCCTCGAGTACCCTAACCCCGCACTCAGTCCTCAAGTGCCATCACTCAAGCGGGTCGAAAGCTAGGCGTGTTAGTCACACACCCTAACCCTGTGCTCGGACCTCGAGTCTCATCTCATCGTATACCCTGACCCCACGCTCGGACCTCGAGCCTCTAGTCTCACTACCTGTGTACATCTACATATCTCAAAATCAACCAGATGTATCTAAGTCCCGTGAAACCATTCAAACCATGTCATTTCATACAAGTTTTATACAAGGAACAAAAGTCATTGAAACACCTGAATTAAACTACTCACATCGGGTCCTGTGCACCGATGTCCTATCGACAACCGGTCCAGCCCCGCTATACCCTCTCAAATCTGTATCAATCAAAACTCAATCTCAGTTCTATGCGTATAGTGGCCCAATATCTAATATCACCGTCCCAACTCAGTTTTGATCAACCCGAGCCGTTTTGGTCAATCGGTCAAACCTAGTCAATTCTGGTCAACACTGGTCAATGCAGTCATCCTAGTCGCCTTAGGTAAATCCATGCCCAAATTGGATTAACATAGGCCATTCAGGTCAAGATTGGGTCAAAAGGGTCAAAATTAGTTCAAAATATCAAACCTTAACACTTAGTCAAATTTGAGTTCTTTGCTCTCTTACACAGCAAGCTTGCCGATTTTTCTGCGGGCAATTCGTATGTCAAATTTGTACCAAATCTTTCAGATCTGTTCTAGACTCCTTAAACCTTCCCTATAATTTTAAATCATGA
Organism: Tinospora cordifolia; assembly: GCA_030144865.1. Lineage (NCBI taxonomy): Eukaryota > Viridiplantae > Streptophyta > Magnoliopsida > Ranunculales > Menispermaceae > Tinospora > Tinospora cordifolia. The sequence goes on along the minus strand of JAJIYU010008393.1, from coordinate 15,658 downwards.
TTTTAGGACTTCATTTGATAGTATTTTTAGCTAAGATTTCAGGGACTATGTCTTCTCGATTTCTGTATGATAGATAGTGACTCTTTGCCTAATTTGACCCGCTTATCCATATCAGATTGTTCTGAAATTTGGTAGGCATAAACTAGACATACTTATGAATCACTCCACCAAATTTCATCCCATTCCACTGAGTTTTGCCTATCTAATTTAATCTCATAATTTTCAGTTGAATCACAGGGACTTCTGGGTTCACACTTTCTGGCAGTAAATTTTCCAAATTTCCTGTGATCAATCCAACTGTTAGATTTGTGTAAAAATTTTCAGATTTGATCTATTCTGTCTAAGATTTCACTAAAATTTTATTTCGTAATTTTTGAACATCATTTACTAGGGTTTCTAGGTGTAATAACAGGGATTATAAGAATCCCGTATACCCTCTGACAGGCAGTCACTTAGTGGATTAACTAACCTACTTTCCAATTTTAGAATGCTCTAAAATTTGGCACACATACCATTGATATGTCCAGGGACTTCTACACCAAATTTTAGCTCAAATTCCCTTCATTTGGTCAGTCAACTAATCCCTTACTTTTCTGTCCATGTAACAGATTATTGTATGGTTTAACCTCTTATAGTCTTTGAGTGCTTATCTATCCTAGGTCCCAATACTATTCCGAGGCCATCCCTTGCTGTTTTTGCAAGAGTTTAGGCCTTGGAATCCTGATTAAATAAGTCTCACTTAAAACAATAAGGAACCCTACTCATATTTGCTCTCAAACATCACTTCAAAACATGGTGTGCATGAGGATGTTTTGAAAATTTTTGTAAGTCCACAACACCTAACCAACAAGGCATATTGACAAGCATGGAAAATCGTATTCACAAAGGGTTATGGTTCGAAACTTATACCTTCTTTTAGTCCTCAAAGTGAGCTTTAATCATTCCAAAGTCTGGCTTGATCCGATGCTCTTATCCACGTCAACTGGTGGTCCAAAGTTGCCTCCAACACTACTTTTCTGAAAACTGCTGTTATAGTGGGTGAGCAGTCTACTTTGGCCCTGTTTTTTAACATAGTTCCACCATTTATTTGCTATTTCACATAAAAGAATAAGTTAAAGTAGACGTTTCAACCTTTCCAACAAGCTATAATACGTTCAAAACTGACCTCAGATGGATAGTGAACAAGTTCCACGAAGTTCAGATCAACATGTAGTTTCAATTTTCTGGGTTTGAAACTTTTGAGCGGCCCTTCTTCTTGGTGGTTTCTGCTTTAGATGGCTCCAAGATTGGGCAAACTACTTGTGGGACTTTGTAGATGGTACTATAAGCTTTCCAAAGAGCTTTAGAATACCCAAAACAGAGGTCAAACAAGAAAATTATAAGTTCTGGAAGATGGAAGAAAATTTTTAAAAATCTGAAATTTTTAGCTACAATGGTGGTTTTGTTGCATGGAGGGGGTGTTTGTATGGCAATCAGGGTGACACGTGGCCACCCACGTGGCTCTCAAGTCACCATGCGTGGTGCCTAGTTAGCACTATCCATTGGCCACCTCAAAACCATGGATTAAAACCAGGAATTTTCATGATTTTTGGCTTAAAAAATCATTCAAAAATCTGGAAATTCGACAAAAATCGCCTCAAAAGACACAAAAGGACAAGAATTAGTGGGGCTGGGCCCCTTGGGGCGCGTGGGCCGGCCCGCGCGCGCCAGGCCCGGGCGCTAGGCATGTTAACGACACCAGCAACAACTTTGTCACTGTTTCATGTCCAAACGGAACTCCAAATCTGCAACAACTAAAACACACCATCTGCACCGTCAATTTCTTCTTGTTCTTCGTTCTTCTTCATTTCATCCTCTATTTTCAACGACCGGAAAACCAGATTTCTGGTTTCTCTTCTTCCTCTTGATTGCTTCCTACCCCTTCTTCTTGAGTTCATCTGGCTGCAGCACCCACAACCGCAAGAGAGCACGCTGCTCTGTTCTCCGTTCTCTCCTCTGTTCGTTTCTCCGATCAACAACACAGCTTCTCCATCATTTCACGGCACCAGCAGCAGAGCATTTCCTCCTCTGTTTTTCCTTTCATTCTTCTGTTCATGCACACACCGAAAACAGCAGCATCCACTCCTCCCCTTCTCAACCGCGTACTCCCTTTGTTCGTGCAATCAGTCACCATTACCGGTTGCTTCTTCGTTCTGCAATAGGGGGCATCAACAGCCCGGATAGCAGTAGCGGCAGCAACCCCAGCCTTCTTGCTGCTGGTCTAACACCAGGCACCAGTTTCAACCACTCTTTCTCGTTCAGCGGCAACAGCAGCACCAGCTGCACCTCTTCTTCATCCTCGTTCAATGGTAGTAGCAGCAGCAGTATGCAGCGATGAGAACAGCACCAGCAGCCGTTCCTCCACCTCATTGTCTAGCAGCAACAACAACAGAGCAGCAGCAGCTGCATACATACACATCACCGTCCCCTGTTTCCTATCCATCATCTCTTCATAGCCTTCCTCTTCATTCTACAGCAGCAGCAGCCATCACAAACAGAGCATCATTGCTCTGGTTCTTCTTCTTCTTCGTTTGAGCAGCAACAGATGCAAAACCAGCCGAGCTGGTTTTCTTCTTCACGCCGTGTTGTAACCACTTCACGGCCTCATTCTCCTCTGTTCTTTGCAATTAAAATCCCAAACCAACCTTCCTTGAAAAATCCAGGTTCTTCTCCCATCTTCTTCTTCTTTCTACAAATTTCGACCACTTTCTTCTCTTTTTTTTTTCTGTCGACTTGCCTAACACTTGATTATAACCTTATAAATTTATATTTATTATCTAACCTTATTACAAATTTTATATATCTATTTTATTTATTTAACTCATAACTTTATAAGTTTAAAATAATATATATGTTAACCTTTTTGATTTATATCACCCTTATTATAAGTTTATGTATCGATAATATCATTATCTTTATTTAATCCATTTTATTTTATAATCTACATATTGTTTAATCTTTTTAATATATATGCTAATCATTCTCATATATATATATACCAATCTTATTATAAATTTTATATCTCTATTCTTTATACAATCCATAATCCTTATTATAAATTTAAATATACTTTAATACTATCGTCGTTCTTGTTTTTACGTTTGATTCTACTTTGTTTATTATATGCATGGATATATTTTAACCATCCATTTATTATAAATTTCCAATTTCCATTTTCACCAGTTTATCATATTTTCTAATGCCCCATTTCGCCATATATATACATTTATTTTATATATTTTATTTATTACTATTTATTTATTAAATTTTTGTTTAATGAATATTATTAAATTTTTTTCCTACCAAAGGAATATTTTATTTTATTTATTTATTAATTTACTTGCAATGTGGCACGCTCGCAAAGTTTTGGAGTGTTACAATATGTACCAGTAATACCTAAGTATAAGTAGTCCAAATTTCACCCCAAGATGATATAAGATAAGTAGGGCAAAGTAGTGAATTAGTGACTACCTATCATTCTTTCTAATCTTAGAAATAACAAGTTGTTAAATGGGATAAAAACCATAGCATATGAACTCATAAAAATGTAAAATAAAATTCTAAGTCTAATTGAAGGTCTAAGATGGATACCATCGGTCCCAAGTCTCGAGCAATTTTCTAAGTAGCACAACACTCATAGGGAGCCAAGCTTGCACCAACAGGGTTACTACCCGAACTCCTGTCCACCTGCGACTGATAACTCAAGCACATTGATATCACCCAAGTCTTTTCTAGACCTCTAACCACCTAGTCATCTAGTCACTAGTAGGTGACCTCTACTCATTTTTATTCTTTTTTAAAAGCTCAATCCAATAAAAATTCATTTCCAATGAAAATCCAATCTGGTAACCATTTTAGTGAAAAATCTAGTCCAGACCTTTATGTCGGACTACACTCTTTTCCCAACAAGCTACTAACTAAGCTTTGATACCACCCTAGGACATCTCGGCCCCCACTCCGGGAGCCATCCACCGCCACACGTCACATTGGGGCCCAACGCTGAGACTCGCGCTCTCCTTCGAATACTATGCCATGCGTGTGTGATAAATCACATCAATCTTCGGATGCAAGATACCACAGTAGTTACTAACGATACCTCAAACCATAAAATGCTTGTCCATCCTTTTCACTAATCACAGTGGAGTAAAATTAGAAAACCATTTCATACAACTATCCAACTAACAATAATTTATATCAAAATACGTCACCAGATTTTCACAATAAATCAAAATATTGCAGTGGAATCAAATATCAAAATACACGACCAATGCTATACAATTCAGATATACTAGGAAAAATGTACTCTTCCTTTGCAGCTGAAACATTTCTTCAAAAACTTACCAAAAATTCACAGTTCGAAATAAATACAGTATTTCAAAATTTATATGACAAATATACAGTAAAATGGACGACATGCCCCAATTTTCTTCATAAGTACAAAAACAATAAAACAGTTTAAAACCAAAAGAGACTCAAAGTCAAATGGTAACCTCCCAATGAGGTTACCCTACATCTTCTAATCCATCAGTGTACTCCACCTCTGCGAGTACCTGTAAAAGAAAGTGGAGTGAGCTCGAAAGACTAGTGGATCATCCTTACACATCACTAGCATCATATAAACCAAAATTCAAAACATGCACACACTTTCATTACATTATTCATTTCAAGAATTCATTTGTTTTGTTACACTCTAAGACTGAAAGAGATCTTTTCCCAATGTCCCTCAGTGTCAAGCAATCAGTCCTAGCCGGTAACGTCTCGAGCCACGCTACCGTTCCAAATCCTGACACACATCCAAGAATAGGTACAATGGTGTACGACCATCGCTCACCCGTCTGAAGAACCCTCAACCGTTGTAGGCGGCTCTATTAAGAACACCAACGATGGGATCTGGAAGATGTCATGCGACAATATATGCCACCATTGCCCCGATACATGAAATTTTAAGTCTGAATTTAATCTTCTTTAGTTTTCAAAAGATTTCATTCCATACCATGTCGTCATGCAAGGTATCTAAATCATGTAGCAAGTAATAGAAATAACCAGACATTATGCTTCATATTCAATCAAATATTGAAAATATATAACCATACATTATGCTCAATCGTCAATCAAAACATTCAAGAATCATACACATCCTAGCATGCATCTAACATCCTAAGCTACACAAACATCATGCTTTGAACTTTAAGTCTACATAATACTAGTGAGCAAGAGAATCTTTGCCACCTGATAATGTAGAATGAACCTTTGTGGCACTCAACATAGATGCGCTGCTCCTCGACACTCACTACTCGTCAATCTGAATTCAATATTCATAAATTTAATTTTTTGAACCACCGAAACTTGCAAACTATGTCAATAACCATCATACATATTCATTCAAGATCATCCATATCAAATTCCAAATAAAGGGTTTACTTTATAAGACGAATGGATCGAGTTTTATTACCTATCTAAGGAATTGCATCTCTAGAAACTCTCTAAATAGGTAAAATTCCTCTGGATCCGTCTAAAACTATAAGTGAATAGTTGAAACTTCTAGTATTTAGTTCTAAATCGATAAACTCTTAGTTTAGAAGGAAAATCCGAGCTTACTTGGTTCAGGATCGCTTTATGCGTCAAGAACTCTCAATTTCTAGTTTCTGAGACTGAATCTGCATAATTTATCTAAATGAATACATAGATCTTGAACTGAAATGATTTGAGAGGCTAAGATTTCTACCTCAGACCTTTAGATCCTCCTTAAATCAGCTCTGGATCGTCTATCTAAAACTCTAGGATGATTTGGAGAAATCTATGAGTGAAATAATGAAATTAGGGCTTGAATTGTTTTTTAAATATCACGTAATGACCTTGATCGACACTTCAATGACCACGATCACCCATGTGACCTCTTTTTTTTCTTCGTTTTCCTCCGATGACCACAGTTGGCCCTTCAGTGACCGCGGTCACCACTGTGACTTTTTTCCAACGCTTTTTCGAGTTTTTCCCAATTATCCAACATTCCAATTTATTTTATTTTTATAAAATACCATATAATAAACATTTAAAACATGTTTTCAAACATTTTTACATTTATTTCATAATTCTTTAAAAATTCATTTTCAATGTATACGCATTTAAAAAATTCAGGGTATTACAACTCCAGATGCAAGGGCTACCCCAACTACAAGAGTTCTACATGTAGAAGGACTCAAAATTGATACAAGAGTCTATTTGTATCTTTTACAAAATATTAATGTTAGGTAACTAACCCTAGTCATAACTACGTGATGGTTAGAAGGCAAACAACAAACAATTGTTATAGATCACAATAATTGTAGCAACATACAAACTCATAGTTACAACTTTGTTAGTCTATTACAAGAAATTGGGTTGAATTGTGACATCAAAGATTAAGGCACCTGAATTATTGACTAATGAAGAAAATACCCAACATCAAATTTGTTAAAGGTCTAGGAAAACTAACCAGACATATCATGGAATGTGTGGATCTTGCAAACTTGGTAACTAGACAATTAAACCCCCATAAACAAGGAATTGGGGTGAACAGAAAAAGAGTACTTGAACTGCTTTAGTTGGATCTTTTTGGATCGACCTCATAAACAAGGAATTGGGGTCAACACCAATGGGTATGTCATAAAAAGAGTATATCTTTGCCCTTTATCAATAAAACACCATATGAGTTATGGATGAATAGGTAGCCAAACATCAATTATCTCCACATTTTTGGTAGCAGGCATTTTATTCAAAATGTAGCGATTGGTTAAGGAAGTTCAATCTTAAAAGTGATAAAGGGATCTTTCTTAGTTACTCTACCAATAGTAAGGCACATTAAGTTTACAATCTTCACACTCTTACTATAACTGAGTCCACTAATATGGCTAATAATGATGTTCCAAATGATGGTCATCATGAAGATGATGAACAAAATCAGAATCCTTCTTCTTCTTTTCATCATCCCTTAAGAGATATTTTTTGTTGCAACTATCATTGAGATTGAAGGTGGTCCTATTTCTAATTTTGAATTTAAAGAGGATGACAACTTTGCTTAACAAGACTTTGTCCCTGTCCCATCCTCTTAAGTCTGGAAGAATCACCCAGTTAAACAACTAATTTGGAATCTAGATGAACTAATTTGGACTAGGAATAATCTCAAGATTGATGATCGTGAGAAGATGAGATACGCATGTTATACCTCCAACATAGAACCCAAAAACATCTAGGATGCCATACAGGACGAATTTTGAAATAGTTACTATGTAAGAATAACTAAGTCAGTTCAATTGTAATAAATGGGAACTTAATCTAGAACATCAAAATATTAATGTCATTGGGACAAAATGGGTGTTCAAGAATAAAACTAATGAAATAGATAACACTGTCTACAATAAGGCTCGATTTGTAGCCTAGAGCTACACCCTAATTAACGTCAATGACTTCGATGAAACCTTTGCCCTTGTAGCTCAACTTGAGTTTATTTGACTACTCTTTGTTGTCACTTGTGTGAAATGTTTTAAGTTGTACTAGATGGATGTTAAAACTATATTCTTGAATGGATATATCAACAAAGAAGTGTATGAGGAACATCCTAAAGGATTTGAAGATCCAAATTATGTCTATCATTTGAAGAAAGCCCTATAGGATCTCAAACAAGTACCGCACGCATGGTATGAACATCTCACTTCTTTCCTCCTTCGTCAAGGATATTCTTAGGGTAACGTCGACCAAACCTTGTTTCCAAGATGAGATGAAGACAATTTGCTTATTTCACAAACTTATATTGGTGATATTGTGTTTGGGTCCTCTTCTGTAACATCTCAGCCCTCGAATCTTGTCACAATTGCCTCTAACTAGGCATCTTTGTCTCTCAACTCAAGACATAATCAAGTTATACCTATGGTCATTCTCGCTTTCAATATTTGGGAGTTGAGACATTACTTATATTCTATTTCATCAATCACAAACCATCCCAATCAATATATATTAGAGTGCAAAAACATAACAATTTATAATATGCATGATTAGAAAATAGGGATGATGTGGTAATTAAACAAAAGTTGTCAATAATGAAATACTTGCCCCATGCCCTAAATTCAAATAAATCAATAACCAAATACTTGGCCTCATGGCCGACTTCAATAAGATCCTACTCCTACACAACCTCCACAGTGAGGTGTGCCATAACTACAAAAATGCCCTCTGCCACTTGTCATCACAAATATCTTCAATGATTACTTGAAAAAAAAAGATTAGTGGGGTAAGCTCAAGATCCTAGTAGATCATATACAACACATCTCAAACATTGTTAAAGTCAAGAACATAAAACATGCAAACACTTATAAATCATTAGGCGTTTCAAAATATTTCAATTGTTTATGTTGACATTAATACCGAAAAGAACCTCCTCGATATTCCCTTGTATTTGAACTCTTGGAAGTAACACCCCAAAGGTGAATTCCTAATCATGACACAACTTTAGAAGTGAGGTCTAACTCGATCCTTAATCCCATCTCAACTACTGCTATAGTAGCATAGACACCCGCCTAGGGTGGAAAAATACCCACGATGATCCCAAACTACTGCCACAGTATCTGTATTATCGCCCCAATATGTAGTTAGAATCTTAATTATCTTCATTTAGTGACCACTAACATGCACAATTAATCTCAATATCATGGTATATATAAGCATAAGAATATGCTAATTTATATGCTAATAAGTCATTAATCATGCTACCGTCACTTAGGTTATACCATGCAATTAAATTCACACATGGCATATTACTAATGTAGTATTGAACAACAAAATTCATATACCATGTTGTCTAAGTAGGCAAGCAATTATTAAATCAAGTATCATAATATTCCTCGCATGCTTCTAAGATCGTAAAATAGTAATCACAAGATTATGTTTCACATTCAAGACTGAAATAATATTAAAGAGAGTGTGTAGTCATTTTTACCTTTTTCTATGCTCAGCTCGAACTAATCTTTGCTTCGGTACCTAATTCTCCTTGAGTCCTTAACCTTTAAGAATTATAAACTATTTCTTAGTATTTTTATTTCTAATATTCGAAACTCATAATCTAATGGTTTCCAAGTCAAATGGGTGTGAGTACAAAACATTTATCCAATTGTGTCCATTAACCAATCAGTGTTACAGTATAGAAACGGTATTGTGGTGATCAAGATTTCATACACAAAAAGTCCAAAATAAAAACAGTCGTGTTATCATGGTACTCCCAACGTTACCACGATAACGCGAGGTTGTTCTCGCATGTACAGTGCACTACCATGTTTCGCACTGTGGTAGTCACGTGGTATCCCGAGAAATCGCATTCCATTCATGCATTTCCCATTTCCTTCATGCCTAGGACTTGGATACATCAAACTTAGGATTCAAAGTAAGTATTTTAGTGAGTAGAAGAGTTTTGTACCTCTCCGTTAATTGTTCCTCCTCTATTTGTCTCCAAAAGACGTTCACGAGTGGTTCTGGTACTCTATTATGTAGCAGAGAGTGAAACAACATGTTATACATCATTACAATATGCTCTATTCAAGATAGGACGTAATATGGAACTCACATAAATACCTGAGAATTCAATCTTACCTTGTAATATGTTATATCAAGGTTTCAAGTTCTACATTGGAACTGCAACATCTGTATCAGTGCAATTCTTCTTGTTTGGTTTGTGGGACGATCAGGGAAGGAAGGGAATGCATCAAAACTGTCTCAGAATGCGTGCGTAGAGGAGGGAGTTGTAGAAGACGGCTAGGGTTTGTTTTGCGAGCAGAGGAGAACAACTATAGGATGAATTGGGTGATTAACAAATCTATGGATAACTCGATATTGCTATATTACAAACCTTCCATTTATTATTTTCAATCGTAGTACTATCGTATGGTGTCCCAATACTGCAGTATTTGAGACTATTTCTAATCGTAGTATCGTGGTATCTCTTCTAGGCACCGCGATAATACGTCTAAGTCCTAAAACTTTGAGTTTTCTAATCGTAGTATCGTGATATTGCATTTTGACAGTGCGGTACTACGTTTACGTCCCAAAGTCCATATTTTTTATAGCAGTACCGCGATATCCATGCGAAAACTTCATTTTCTTTCATTTCACGTTGCACTACCGCAGTACCCAAATAGCTTCCACTGTAGCTATGCAGACCCTTTTTTAAGAGAATTTCTAAACTCTTTGAGGTATTACATCCTCTCCTCAATTTGTTATGAAATCTCGATCATAATGAGTGTAGAATTTGTAACAGAATAAATTGTATTGAACTCAATATTTTATTAACGACAGATGAAGAAGATGAAACGATATTTGTGAGACAGATTGAAGGAAAAGAAAATGAATGAAGAATACGAAAGAAACCAGTATGAAAGGTTGTTAAACACTCTTAGAGAAGGCATTAATGCAGTTGCAGTAATAGATTTTTCTATACCTCTATTTTTGTTCTAATATATAGTATTTATACATGGACATCTATCCTCTATTTCTCATTTAAGCCATTCAATTTACCTAATTTAATTGTAACCTTTAATTTATAACTAACTAAAGACATTAACAATTTCATTTGATGTTGAGATATACCGAACATCATGAAGAGCAGCTGCCACATGATCCCTTACAAAGTGTAGATCAATCTCTATGTGCTTGGCATGTGAATGAAAAATAGGATTTCGTGCAAGCGAATTTGCACCGATGTTGTGGCACCACAAAACGAGAAATGAAATGGAAATACCAAGCTCTTGAAGCATTGAAGCTAAATGAGTTCAGTAGAGGTAACTGCTATAGCTTGATACTCTACTTTCGTACTACTTTGATCAACAACTGTCTTCTTTTTGGATCCCCACATAATCAATTTTCCTCCAAGATAAACACATAAACTAGTACTAGACTTGTGATCCTCAATTGAAGATGCCTAGTCTACATCACTAAATGCTTCCAACGTAAGATAAGCTGCAGGCTTGAACAATACTCCGAAAGAATCGGTACCCTTCAAGTATATCAAATCTCATTTACAAGCAATCCAATGATCAAATGTTGGAGAAGATTAAGGAACTGACTGAGTTTGTCTACCACAAAGCTGATGTCAGGTCCTATGTTGGTTAAGTATTGAAGTGTACCAATAATACTACGATAAAGAGTAGGATCACCAAAAGACTCACCCATAGTAGACAACTTAAAACCATTGCTAATTGGAGTAAAACATGGCTTACAAGTTGACATGTTTGATTTCACTAAGATGTCAAAAATATATTTGGATTGAGTTAAATGCAGACCAATAGAACTTCCATATGCCTCAAATCTGAGGAAGTAGTTTGCAGAGTTGAGTGTTTTTAAAGCAAAAGTTGTATCCAACTAAGTGATGATCCTTTGAATTTCATTAGTATTATTGCCAGTGATGAAAATGTCATCAAAATAAATGAGAAGTAAAATACAGGAATTACCAACTTTCCTTATGAACAAGGGAGATATAAGATTTTGAAATAACAAAATTCCAATTTAGAAGAGCTAATGACAACTTATTATACCAAGCACAAGGGGCTTGTTTGAAACCATACAGGATTTTATACAGTCAACACACCATAGAAGGATTGGTTGTGTTGATAAACCCTTTGGCTGATGCATGTAGACTTCTTTTTCCAATTCACTCTTGTGAAAAACATTATTATATCCACCTGTTGAATATCTCAACCTTGTGAAACAACAATAGAGAAGATAACTCTAATGGTAAAGGCCTCGATAATAGGACTATATGTATCAAAGTAGTTCATCCTTGGAGTTTGATAAAAACCCTTTGCTAGCAATCTTGCTCTGTACCGATCACTATACCATCTGAACTAAACTTAGCCTGAAAAACTCATTTTCAACTTATTACATTCATTTTGTTAGTTCTTTGAAGTAAGGACCAAGTTTTAGTCTTAAAAAGGGAATCATATTTATGTTTCATAGCAATTAACAACTTAGAATTTGCAATAGCCTCTTGAATAGAAGAAGGTTCGAGTTAAAAACATGAGAGGAAATAAATACAAACACCTTTAGTTTGAAAATGCCACTTTTGGCTCATGTTTGCATAGGGTGACAAGGCAAAGGAACATATGGAATGGCAGAAGAATTCATATGAGAGAGAGAGGAGATGTAATGGGGGAATTAATAGGTATGAAAGGTAAATTGGAATGCACTAGTGATTGAGAATTAGCATTTATAGAGGAAGATCCAACAAGTTGAGAAGATTGAACTTAGTTTCGTGAAGTAGAAACAATAGTTGAAGAGGGGAAACTTGGAGAAATTGGCACTAAAGTAGAAATAAGAAGAGAATTAGAAATTGAGTTATGTGAGTGTTGTGACGAAGCAAACTTTGATAAAGAAATTCAGTCTCATTAAGAGAACATGTTGAGAAATAAACACTCAACCAAAAGGATGAAGGCATAGATATCCTTTATGTGTTTTATTATACCCAAGAAACACACACTTCGAAAAGTGAAAATCAAACTTGTGAGAAAAATAGGATCGAAGATAGGGAAAATAGCTACAACCAAATGCATGACGGAATGAGTAATCTGGTTTTTTTGTGATATAACTTCTCAAATGTTGAAATTATATTGAGAACAGGAGACAACAAGGAGTTGATTAGAACAACTGTAATTTCAAATGTAGCAACTTAGAATTGAAGAAGTAAATGAGCATGAGCCAACAAAGTAAGCCCAATCTCTACAATATGTCTGTGTTTTTTTTTTCAGGTACACCATTTTTTTGGTGCGTGTACGGATAGGAAAAATGAATTTTAATGCCATTGTCTTGTAAAAATGGAAGGAAAGCTTTATGTTCATCTCCCATGTCAATATGAAGAGATTTAATCTTGCATTCGAATTCTAGTTCAACAACCCCTTTAAAGTTAACAAACACAGATACAACATTAGACTTGAGTTTAATTGGATATAACTAGGACAAATGAGAAAATGCATCATTAATGTATACAAAGCTTCTTGAAATGAGGTAGATCGAATATTATGTGAGATCAACACCACAATAGGATCATATTCATGTCCAAATCCATTCAGCACATTTGAAATTAGTTCATGTTTAGCAATATCTTGACCAACAACTTTTATTCATCACCATAAGATTTTATCTTTAACATGTAGTTGCTAATGGGCAGATTTTCCTTCTTTACATTTTGAATTTCATTTTTCTCAAAATGGACCACACTTCAAGAGATGATTTGGAGTGATTCACTTGCCCAATCATTGATTCATTAATGGTTGCAAATTATTAGCAAAATAGTAATTTTCCATGCTTTGAAATCATGATTCACCTGAGTGTCTAATAAGCACTCCATTTTCATCAAAATTTTCAACAAAGATAGGAGGAGAAAAAACAGATTCTGAGATTAAATGTTCCAATTCAAGAGCTCTGATTGTTGCAACCACTTGTGCTTTCAACTTGATTGGAAGATTAAAATTGAGTGTCCGTGGTAGAGATTGAAAATTAATTTGATTGGAAGATTAAAATTGAGTGTCTGTGGTAGAGATTGGAAATTAACATTAGAAAGAGGTGTGAATGAATGTAAATCTGATTGTTGCCTCCTAAGCCTTGAGAGTTTAAAGAGATTGTTGCCAATGTAGACACTTGTTAGAGGGCTATGATACCATGCAACTGAGTAAGTTGTATTCAACTCAATCTTTTATCAATAACAGATGAAGAAGATGAAACAGTATTTGTGAGATAAATTGAAGGAAAAAGAAGAAGAATGAAGAACAAGAAAGAAACTAATATGAGAGTTTGTTAAACATTCTCAAAGAAGGCACCAAAGCAAATGCAATAAAAAATTTTCTATATCTCTATTTCTATTCTAATACATATTTATACACAACCATCTCTCAAATCTCATAAAAGCCTTTTAATTATAACCACCTGATTTAATCACAACCTTTAGTCTATGACTAACTACTCTCCTATGATACTATTAAAAAATTTGAGATTGTATGTGAACTGACCTATTTTCTTAGTTTCCAAGTTTGACAAACTAATGAAGGTATTTTAATCTCTCAAACTAATACTCTTGAAGATCTTGTACATCATTTTTGGACTTGAAAATGCTAGAGATATGCGTACTCCTATGAGTACCAATGCAAGTTAATTAAAGAAGAGTCTAGAATCAAAATGGATCAATGGCTATGGAGAAGTATGATTGGTGGCCTTTTATATTTAATTGCTAGTCATCCTCACATTAGCTTTAGTGTTGGAGTTTGTGCTTAATATTAAGTTGATCCCAAGGGTAGTCATTTAGTAGGTGGTAAAGGGATCATTCAGTATATAAATAGGACACTAAACTTTGGACTTGACTTTAGTCTTTGGTATACAAAAGATTCCAATTATGACTTAGGTGGATACAATAACACTGACTAGGCTCATAATAGTAATGTAGTTAAAGTACCATTGAGAGTTATTTTTATGTTGGCAAAAATCTAATCATGTGGCACAACAAAACACAAAATTGTGAATCTCTTTCTACTTCTAAGGCTGAATATATCTCTATAGGTAGTTGTTGCATTCAACTTCTATGGATGAAGTAGATGCTTATAGACTATGGTTTCATTCAAGATCAACGACTTCTCTACTATGATAACAAGAGTACGATCAACAAATCCAAAAACCTTGTCCAACTTTAAAGGTCTAAACACATTGATATTCGTCGTCATTTCATATGAGAGCTTTTTGAAAAGAAAGTTATTAGTCTGCAGCATTTTGAAGTGACAATCGACTTGCCAATATTTTTACTAAGCCATTAAATGCTTCTAACCACCCATATTTTTTAATATACATTTCTGTGTATTTTTCTAAAATTTTTAATGAAAATACACCAAATTTTCAATTTCCTCCAATTTTTTATTATTTATTAAAAAATTTTGAATAATTAAAAAATACAATTTTGGGAAGAGAATACATCAATTATAGTGAAAATGTATATTTTAGAAGAAAATATGATTTTCTGGGTGATTATTAGATTTTTGAAGTAATTATTAAATTTTTGTTATTTATTGGATTTTTAAGAGAAAAATATCAAATTTTGGGTAAAATATGTAAATGTTTGAGGAAAATGTCTAAATATGGGAATATGAGAACGTTTGAAAAATTTTGGAGGAAAATGATGAATAAATAAATTATTGGGGATAAATAAATGCGTTTACAAAAAAATGAAATGAAATGAATGGGGCTTGGCATGGGTTAAGTTAAGAGTTGCATCAACTAAAATTTCTTGTGGAAATTACATAATATGTCGTTATTTTAAAAATATTATCAAAAATATTTTGACAAAATCTTCATTTTTCATTTTTATCACCATTATGATATTATTTACATCAATACCATATTTTAAAAGAGGGACGCCCTAACTTCGTTCAACTCCATCTCAACCTCGGCATCATCATTAGAACTAGGGTTCTCAACCTTTTTCACCTTCTCCGCCCCTGTAACTTTCATCTCCTCCATCATTTCTGTTTTGACCTCATTCGATTCCATCTCGACCTCAGCAACATTCTTCACTTCCTCAGCAAATAAGGGGTTGGGGAGGATCGATCAGCAAAAAAAAAAAAAA
>JAJIYU010008392.1:0-18118 GCA_030144865.1 Tinospora cordifolia | reverse complement strand
TATATATATATATATATATATATATATAATGTTATATTTATAACATTATATAATTAATCATAACCTTATATGTAATCAATTAACATTTTTGTAACATTAATTATACATATATAACCTTGTATATAGATATAATATTAACCTATATATTATTTCTCCAATTGCATATATATAAATTTAATATACCTATTGATTTTTGAAAATCCTAATTTTAGTGTCATTGAGTTCAAAATTTTATTCTAGACATTTCAATACCCGCCAACTAAGATTTCAGTGCTAATAGGTATACCCTCTATGTGTTGACTTCCAACTATTATATAAATTCTTAGTGCCTATATAGGTACAAATAAAAGACATATCTATATTCTACTCATTGATCTGAACACAATAAAATATATATATATATATATAGTTTTACCCCTAATAAAATTATACCTTAGTTTTGGGTCATATAATTAGCTAACACCTTTATTAAAAACTATACTAGAAAAGTTATAATTCATAACTTCCATAATAATTCTGAATTGATAAAAGGTAAGAATAAATTACCTAAAGCGTTAGATCCTCGAGAAACTGGTAACTTTTCTTTTTTTCTTTTTTTTTCCTTTTCTCTATTTTTTCCTCTTTTTCTCTCCTTGATTTTTGTTTCCTCTTTCTCTTCCTTTTTTTTTTCTTTCTCCCTTTCCCTAATGAGTGAATGAACAATGAGAAAATGAGCAACTTGTGTGTGAAATGAAGTGGAGCAAACCCTTTATATAGAAGGTGGTTTGGTACATCTCATGCAACATTAAATGCAAGATAATCTCATTTGACTTCTAAATCTACACCTCATTCGGATAATTCCTTTATATATATATATATACACATTCTCTCTCTCTCTCTCTCTCTCTCTCTCTCTCTCTCTCTCTCTCTCTCTCTCTCTCTCTCTCTCTCTCTCTCTCTCTTTATATATATAAATATCTATCATAAATGCAGAGCAAGCCATTTATCCATCACAAATATCTATATATGCATTATTTTGTTTTTTCATTAACCAACAACGCACAATCTTATCCACACACATCATCCCTTATCTCTTTACTTTATATACATATCTATTTTTTTCCAAAATACTAGATCCTTTCATTCAATCATCATTCATTTTCATTTATTTTGTTTTTCATAAATCATATATATATATAATTTTATTTTATTTTTTTCATTTAATACACTCATTAATTAATACAATTATCGTAAAAATCACGTATTTTCATTTAATATACATATTAATTTATACAATTCTTGTAAAATCATGTATTTTCATTTATAATTCATTAATTTAAATATGAAAATATATGTTGAACCCGTCAACTCAATGTCCAAAAATAAGAGTTGTTACACCCTAGTTAGGATCTTGAATAAGTAATCGGCCTTTGAGTGTTACCCCTGGATGATATCGTGGACCATAGGGGATACCAAGTGAATCTTTTTGGATTTAATAACTCAAAACAATTGAACTGTTTGAACATCTTAATGTTTGATAAGTGTGCACATGTTTTGAATTTTGACTTGAATAATGCTTGAGATGTATTGTATATGATCCGTAGGGCTCTTGAGCTCACCCCACTCCTTCTTTTTCAGGTAACCATTGAAGATATTGTGTTGATGAATATTGTTAAGTCATTTCTTAGTAGTAGTATTCCTCATTGTTGAGGACATGGCAAAAATAGAAGTTTATTTTCTATTTTTGTTTGGCATATAATTCATCACATTTGTTTATATGTTAATTTTATTTACTAGCTAAAGTTCAGCCATTGGACCAAATATTAGTTATTCTTTTATGTTCCTTTGAGCTAGCATATAATCCTTGATTTTTAACTATTAATGTTAAATACACGATTGTAGGATGTAACCTTTTGTGTCCAGGAGATAATGTTTATGGTATTATAGTAGTAATGCTCTGGTTCTTGACTGTGATATATGGATGCATGAAAATGAATATGTTATGTCTATACATGTGGAATTATTATAGAACTGTTAATGGGTTGAGAATCAGGGTGTTACAGGTACCTCTAAACAATTGGAAACTTGTTTATTACATGTTTAAGGATCTCAATATCAATAGTGACAGTTTGTCCTGTATTAGTATAAAGGCTCCCAATATCACAAGCATGAGTAGACATTTCCTCTCATTTAGCCTCCCATTAAGCAATTTTGGTCTCCAACAAATCCACCTTCATGGCCAAAGCATTGGTTTTGGCTATTTTAACAACAAGGGAAGAAGTTGCTTTATGTAGGTCTGCCATAGTATGCTCTAGTTCATAAATTCGTTTCTTTAGGTCATAGATGGCTTTACTAATACTACCACCAATTAGTCTTGCTCTCAGAATAGAGCTTTGATACCCATTTCATGAGTCCTAAAAATGGCTCAAATTTTCACTTAAACTTGAAACTTTTTTAAGAACTTTTTTCTATATTTAGTTTTTTTTCCTTAAAATGGTCCATATTCTCTTAAAATAGGACTCTAATATCAATCATCTTGTTCTAAATTTTTAAGAACTTTTTCTATATTTAGTTTCGCCAAGAACGGTAAGGAGCACATGTAGTAAACAAGTTTTCCACTAAAGTATTTTGGCACTGGAACCTTCATTTTTCGGCACTCTTAACTTTTCTTTGAAATAACTTATTAAGGAAAATCGATAAGGAGATTCAATTTTTTAATACCAATTGCTATAAATTTAAGATGTCAAATACTCATTAGATATGTAATTTAATTTGAAATACTCTATTTGATTTACTAAAGTCAAAAATTGACATATAATAATAATCTGTAATAATTAATCTAATTTTTTTTTAACCTTTTTAACGTTGCTCTCTACAAAAATGTCTATCAATCAAGTAGCAATATCTATCTTTATAACTTACTTTCACTTAATAATCGATAAACGTCGAATAAAACTTTTTTCATGCATCATAAAAGCAGAGATACATGAATATAAAATATGCATTAATGTTATAAAAAAGAGGATTTAAATTATTCTCATTTTGCCAAAGTGTAACGAATACAAGGTCGATCCTAATTATTTCAGAGTTCAGGGCAAAATATATAAAGTGGGCCTTACTTTTATTAACGTATAAATATTTATACCAATGTCACAAGTATGTAAAATAAACATAATTGAAAATCATGAAGAAGTCATAATAGGAAAAAAAAAGAGAAAGAAACTATTTTAATTCCATACATTCATCAAATAACAACATATTTTAAAAAGGATATATACATTTATCATTTTAACAACTTCAACCTTATACATGTTCATAAAATTACTATCTTCTTCCAAATGCAAAAAATATCAAATAAAAAATGATGAAGTTAAAAAATTATGTTTTTAAAGGAAAGAAGGGATTGGCGAACAAATTTAAGATAGTCGAACGACAAGGTAAAAAATGTGAGTGAATTATAGTCTACAAGTAATCAAAATATGTTATAAAAATAACTAAGATAGATAAGTTAATGGAAAATATGTTATAAAAATACCTAGCTCATAAACATAACAGACAAATAAGTTAATGGAAAAGAAGTTGTGAATTATAATACAGAAGTTAGTAAAAAAGTATAATAAAAATAAGCAGCTGATAAACATGAGAGACAGATGAATTAAGAAGAAGTTGCAAGAATATTAACAAAAGATATAATTATGTTATAAATATAATTAAACAATTTAGATGTCTATTTTATAAACTTAATGTTGGAGTGTTGATGTAACATGATGATGCAATGATAATGCAATAAGTTACTTAACAAGGAGAAAAAAAATCTACTAGAGCTGTTAATCTTTCTTAATAATGAAGAAATCAACTAGAGCTATTGATTTTTCTTAATTATAAAGAAATAAATTAGATTTGTTGATCTTTCTTAATAATGAAAAAAATCATTCTTGGCCATTGAAGATTACTTGGCAACTAAAAATAAAACTTCTATAAATAAGGTTCTCACTAGTCATTCTATAAAATGAAATTATCTAAAAATTCTATTAATAAATAAGACTCTCTCTTCCTCCATATATCTTTCTTTCTTCTGATTTTCTTTCAATTCTTTATTTGTATTTCTATAGTGAAGTTATTTCCTTTTTATAACATGTTATTAATATGAGTCTCTGCCGCTTCTTTTTTTACTATAAGCATAAGTTCGGCCACTTCATCTTTACTACAAACACAAGTTTTTACTATTTTCTTATTACTACAAACTATCTTAGGACAAGTTTTTGCCAATTTTCAATAAGTAACAATCTTATTTTTTATGTTTAATCTAGCTAAATTCGAGTTTGTTGCTCTTGGTAGTAAAGGCAATAACTATTTATCATGGGTTTTAAATGTTGAGATACGTCTTGATGTTAATGGTCTTAGAGGAACCATCAAAGATCAATATAGTGTATCACTTCAAGCCTATGCCAAAGTAATGATATTTCTTCACCATAAGGATCTTTTTACCTTGTGAACATATATGAATTTATCATTTTGATATCCTCAACCTTATATATGTTCATGAAATTACTATTTTTCTTCTAAATGCAAAATTATCAAAAAGAAAAAAAAAAGATTTAAGTCATAAATATACCTTTTTAAAAAAAAGAAGGGATTGGCGAACAAATTAAGATAGTTGAATGACAAGGTAAAAAGTGTGATTGAATTCTAGTATACAAGGAATCAAAATATGTAATAAAAATAACTAACTCATAAACATAAGAGACAGATAATTTAATAGAAAAGAAGTCGTGAATTATAATATAGAAGTTACTAAAAAAAGTATGTGACACCACCATTCCTGAACTATATATAATTCCATATTGCTTTCATACATAAAGATGTATACATATTGATATTCATTTTCAATCATATGTCACCATTGAGAACTGAGGCGTTACTATTTCATTTTTAAATAATCTCCTGGACACACCAAATAATAACCCACAAAATGACATGAATAATTCAATAACTGATTAAATAAATAAATGACAAAAACATTAGAAAGGCTTACTAGTCCAAGGTTAACATCCACATAATAATAACTAATATTTGGCCCAATGGCCTAGTTTCAATTGATGAAATAAAAGTTAACACATGAACTGACTTTATGGATCATATGACCAATTAAAAATAGGAAATAAGCTCTTATCGTTGAAATTACCTCAACAGTGAGATCTACTAAACTACTCTTTGTTGCATCTCATCAACGCTAACACTCTTCTACTAGTTACTTAAAAAAATAAGAAGTGGGTTGAGCTCAAAGAGCCAAGTGGATTCTACACAATACATCTCAAGCATTATTCAAGCTAAAATATAGAATATGCACACACTTGTCAAACATTAAGCAATTCAAATATTTCAATTAAGCATATCTATCAGAAAGCAGTGACATGTGCTAGATCATAACG
Source organism: Tinospora cordifolia (assembly GCA_030144865.1). Classification (NCBI taxonomy): domain Eukaryota; kingdom Viridiplantae; phylum Streptophyta; class Magnoliopsida; order Ranunculales; family Menispermaceae; genus Tinospora; species Tinospora cordifolia. Next base: position 12,707 of record JAJIYU010008392.1, on the reverse strand, counting down.
AATTTAGGGACACACCCATCATCCAATATTCGAAAACTAAGGAGATACTCATCGTTCCATTTTTTTAGTAGAGATCATTCCATTTCTTTGAGAATGCCCACAGTGATCAACTATGGACTCACTATGTCGGCACGTGGTTCAAGTCTTGATTACAGTGATTCTAAAGTGATATACAACTTCAAAATTATAGCATGCTCAAAATCTCATAATTCAAGAATAAACTTGTATGACACACTTTGCAATTATGAAATCATTATACACAAGGTTAAACCACATAGTTTTTATACCAGTATTCCTCATATGTAGGGTCATACAACATTTTATTCATCCATATCATACATACATGAAATTCATCAAATCCAAACATTTAATAATCACACACTAACATGCTCCTAAGTATTCTATCAAATAAACAAACAATCACATTTTATATTTAACATTCAAATAATACAGGAGAATAAGGTCGTCACTTCCATCTTGTCAGTTGGTTTCTTAAAGTTCTTCAATCTTTGTATTGTTATTCCGACAGTTTTGAGTTCTCAACCTTAAGTATTTGAAATAATTATTTTTAGTATTTGAATATTATCTAATATTTTAAAATCATAAATTTAATTATTTTTTACCAAACATGGCAAATAGTGCACCATAGTGCATACGGTGCACATTGTTGCCCTTATTTGGTTATTGAACTTGGTTTAACCTTTTTCCAACAATCAGGCTTCACCATGCAAATTCTTTTTAGATCCATGTGTAAGCACTTTTAAGGCCATTTAATATTTAGCCACGACCAACATGCATCATGTGCATAAAATCATAGCCATTTCACTACTTACATGCATACTCTTCTTATTTGATGCTTAGTAAAGTCTTACACCCATTTCTAACTTCTTATGTATGTTTAATCATCAATTTATAGTGAACCACATTGATCATCCCTTAATTATGCATATAGCCTAGTTACTTTGTATACGTGCCTTATTGTGTGTTCTATAATATCCTAAGATTAACATCTTGTGCAACTTAAATTATTATTTTCCAGCAATCAAGCTTGCTTGTTTTTCATCAAATAATGCATTATTCCCATGGTTATGCCTTCTCGATCGCTAATCCCTACATATTATATGCATAGTCATAAGTTTCATGAGTATATATACGTATTTGATTATTTTTCTTTATATAGACATGATATGAGTATATGTGCATATTTGATTATTTTTCTTTATATAGACATGATTTCATTCAATTTCTCATGTTTCCATAGAATTTAACATCCTATTACATTAGAATGGAATAGAAACGTTATATCTCACTTGCTTGAACACCTTGTTGATAAGTTATGTTCTAAAAAAAGCTTCTTGGATCCTTTTAAAATGATTTATGTATTTGTTTTAATAGAGCGAATAAGAAAGAATCTCAAGAATTGTTGATGGGAAAAATAATCAATCAAGAAGATGAAAAAAGAGGAAAATGAAAGAGAAGACAATATGGTGTAGAATAAAACCTGAAGGAATGAATTATTGATGATTCAATGTATGTGCTTCCACTTTGGGTGGCAATTCTCTATGGCTGAAAGTTTTGGGACGACAAGAAGGAAGGAGAAGAACAAGAAATCGGCACCCAAGGAATGGGAGAGAATGGGAAGCGTCAAGAGTAGATATGGATAGAATTAGGAGTTTGTTTTTTATAAGGATGTGAAGATAAGTGATTATCTTTTCATAGTATTTGATTTTATCCAACTTCTTATCTTCAAATCTTTATTTGGACATGGAAAATAGTGTTAATGGCAATTTTGATCTCGTTTGTGTATTTAGGAAACAAAATTTATATGTAAATGCCACTTATACAATGTAATACCCCTTATACATCTAATTATACATATTTTATAGCATGTACTCCCCAATTTAACATTTTATTTTATTTTATTTTATATTTTTGAGAACAAAATTTGAGTTCAATTAATTTTTTTTAATGTTTTGTGAAAAGTAGTTAATATTTTTATTAATTAATTATTTTTTTCAATGTTGGACTACTATGTTGTATTTTGTCCAATTTAATTTCTTCTATACACTTATATCAATATTCAAAGTTAATATAGTCAAATTAATTATTTTATTTTATTTCTCCCTTCTTGACATCATTATTTATTTATTTGTTTATTTAGTTAATTATTTTATTTTTTAGCATATATATATATCCTTAATTCATTTTTTTTTATATATTGTTTTATCAAATAAACTCTTTTAACAACTAAATTAAATTTATGTATTTATTTTTTCAGACTATTACATCATGAAAAAATAAGCAACTGATAAACATGAGAGGCAGATGAATTAAGAAGAAGTTGCAAAACTATTAATAAAAATAATAATTATGTTAAAAATATAATTAAATAATGTTATGTCTATTTTATAAACTTAGTGATGCAGTCTTGATGTAGCATGATGATGCAGTCTTGATGTAGCATGATGATGTAGTGATGATGTAATCAATTATTTAACGAGGAAAAAAAACTATAAGAGTCATTGATCTTATTTAGTAACGAAGAAATTAACATATCCATTAATCTTTCTTAGAAACGAAGAAATCAACCAACGACATTGATCTTGCCTAATTATGAAGAAATCAATTAGATTTGTTGATCTTTCTTAGCAATGTAAAAAACAATCTTGGTTGTTGAGCATTACTTAATGACTAAAAAATAAATTTCTATACATGGGGCCCTTACTATTCATTTTTATATGATAATTCTATTAATAAATATGACTCTCTCTTCCTTTGACATATTTTTCTCTCATTTGATTTTCTTTCAACTTTTCTTTTTATATTTCTATAGTGAAGTTATTTCATTTTTATAACACATTATCAGCATGAGTCTTTGCCGCTTCTTTTTTGTTGCAAGCACGAGTTTTGCCACTTCATCTTTACTACAAACACAAGTTTCTACTATTTTTTTTTTTCATTGCTACAAACTCTCTTAGGACAGGTTTCTCTACCAATTTTTGATAACAAACAATCTTCTTATTTTTGGTCTAATCTAGCTAAATTTGAGTTTGTCGATCTTCGTAATATAGGCAATAATCATTTATCATCGATTGATGCTAATGGTATTCGAAAAATCATTAAAGATCAAAATAGTACATCATTTCAAAACTACACCAAAGCGATGATATTTCTTTGCGACGACCACTTAAGGATGGTTGTTCTAATAAAAACTTGGTATAACTGGAACCATTTACATTTTTAGGACTTTAAATACATAAGTATAACTCTACTACGTTCAAAATCACTGCTTCATCAAAACTATATGGAAAAAATATTACTGACTATGATAGTTAGAAAAGATACTCTTTACATTTTATGCCTTGAATATGCTCTTGCTACAACAGTATCAAGAAAAAAGCTTCAAAAAAATATTCTGAATTAATTTCTTGTCTTCTCATTGCAGAATAAAATAATGAATTATTAATGAGAAATCTGAAGCCCTTCCAAGTGTATAACAATCTGGGCCCACTGTGACGATATTGTCCCCACCTTAGCTACCACTGATTGGGTGCAGGATTTTATTCTTGGCAAGACTCGAACCTGAGTCTTCCAAAAGTGCTCGGCTCAATAAGACACCTTCGAATGCACATTTAGCTTAGGAATCTCCCAGCAGTCGGACTGATGTGGGATATTACAATCTACCTAACTTAGAAGCAATCTCGTCCTCGAGATTCACACCTTCGGTACAAACAGAACGGCTTTGATACCATTTTGTGACACATCAGGTCCCAATACGTGATGATTAAGTGCCCTCCTTAGCCACGCCCAGCGTGGGGGTTTTGTTCCTGGAGAGACACTAACCAGCCATCTTCCAAAACACGTCGGCACTAGTAATCACTTGTGTATGTATTCATAGCTCTGTCTCAACTCTAAGGTTTAGCTGACGTGGTATTATTTATCTTTGTGACACACTGGGTCCCACTACATGACGATATTATTTCCCCTTAGCCACGCCCAGCATAGGGATTTTGTTCATGGAGAGACACTAATCAACCATCTCCCAAAACGCGTCGGCACTACTGACCACCCATGTATGCACTTATAGCCTAGTTTCAACTCTGAGGTTCAGCTGATGTGGGATTATTTATCCACCCCCCCCCCCTCGCCCCCTTGGAGATCATCTCATTTTCGAGATGCACACACGTTACGCCCAGAGCCTTCTCTAATACCATTTTGTAACAACCTGGGCCCACTGTGACGATATTGTCCCCACCTTAGCCACCACTAACTGGGTGTAGGGTTTTGTTCTTAGTAAGACTTGAACCTAAGTCTCCCAAAAATGCTCGGCTCAATGAGACACCCTCGAATGCACATTTAGCCCAAGAATCCCCCTGGAGTCGGACCGATGTGGGATACTACAAAGTGGTTGTACTCCATTCTCAAAAGTGAATGTGACTACATATGACAATTGTGAAAGTAGCAAAAATTATCATCAAAGTAATAGCCAAAGACGTGGTCTTAAGTGAAATAATCTTCCTACTATGATGGTCAAAATAATTCATTAATTAGCAAAAGAAAAAATTACCGCTAGAAGTGGTATAATAATAATAGTAAGAAACCACATGGTAGTAATATTGAAAATGTATGTCATTGACGTAGAATAAAAGGGCGCTAGTTGTGTACCTATTGTACTCCAAAACACTTTGTTAATCTTTATAAAACATCATTGAAAAGAGAAGAGAAAAATGTTGAGACAAATTTTTTAATCAAGCCATTGACTATAATCATGATAATATGTCAAATTTGGATATTGCAAATTCTTTTGAACATCTTGAAAGTAAAATTGATAATCCTATTGATGATAAAAACATCCAAAAGATGTGAAATTTATTTTAACATGTTTAGTCTAATTTATAATTTCAAGTTTATATATCTGTAATGCTTTTAGTAGTATTTTGTTTTATTTTATTTTTTCTTCTGAATTTAATTTTCCTATTTATTAGCAATAGATCTTACTAAAAGCTCCACTAAATTAAATATTTGTATTGAGGATATCAGTTTGGTTGATAGTGCAACAATGCATACAATATTAAAAAATAAGATGTATTTCATTAACTTAAAAATGGGCAAGGCAAATGTAAACATTCTAACAGGTGGTGCAAAATTAATTGGAAGCTTTGGAAGAGCTCATATATGCCTACTTGGTGGCACAAAAATTATAAATAATAATGTCTTATTCTCTCCCATATCTCAAAGAAATTTGTTGAGTTTTAAAGATATCCATAGAAATGGATATCATATTGAGACAATAAATAAAAAAGGTATTGAATATCTCTGCATAACAAGCATTATATCTAGGAAAAGATTAGTTACAGAAAATTGTTATATTTTCATTTGAGTTGTACTAAGCAAAAATAAGTACAATCAAATCAAATGTAACAGTAAACCAAAAGTTTATTGTCCTATATCCTCTCAGTATTTAGCACGACCATTTGGGTCACCCTAAATCAATTATGATGAGAAGGATGATTGAAAGTACACTCAAACATCCACTAAAAAAGAAAAGAGTGTTGACATCTAATGACTTCTCATGTGCTATTTAATCTTAAGGAAAATTAATCATAAAGCCATCACTAGCTAAAATTGGGATTGAATACCTAGTATTTTTGAAAAGAATTCATGGTAACATACGTGGTCTCATTCATCCATCATTTGGACCATTTAAAGATTAAATGGTCTTAATAGACACATCTACAAGATAGTCACATGTATGCTTGTTATCAACTCGTACCTTGGTGCTTGCATGATTATTTGCTCAGATAATTTGATTAAGAACACACTTTCTAGATTATCCAATTAAAAACATTTCGATTAGATAATGTTGGTAAATATTCCTCACATGGTTTTGATAATTATTACATATCTATAGGAATAAATGTTGTAAATATGTAGCTCATGTTCATACACAAAATGGTCTACCATAATCTTTTATAAAATGAATACAACTAATAGCTAGACCATTGCTTATGAGAACAAAACTCCCAACTTTAGCTTGATGACGTGCTATTTGCATGGTACAACACTTGTGCACATAAGGCCAACTAGTTATCATAAATATTCTCTTTTACAATTGGCTTATGGTTATGAATTTAATATTTTTCATTCGAAAACTTTTAATTGTGATATATGTGTCAATAACACCTCCACAACATATTGAAATGGGACCCCAAAGAAGGTCGGGAGTATATGTTGGGTATGAATCTCCTTCAATATTGAAATATCTTGAACCATTAACTGGTGATGTATTTATGGCAAAATTTGTTGATTGCCACTTTGATTAAAAAACATTCTCAACATTATGGGGAGAAAACAAGTCAATTGTGAAGAAGATTTCCTAGAATGTAACATCTTTAAATCATTTTGATCATTGTACAATTTTAAGTGAACTTGACATTAAAAATTATAATTCATTTACAAAATATAACGAATTAGCTACGAAATCCATTAAGTAATTCCAAACGAGTTACCAAGTCGTATATACTAGCTACAAATGCGCCAATAAGGATTGAAGTCCCAGAAGGACGATCTATAAGTGTTATAGCCACTGAATTTAAACCATGCTTGAAGGGTGGTAGACCACTCAATTCAAAAGATGAAAACCCACGTAAGAAAAAGTTCAAGATAATAACAATGACGTTATTGAGGAGAGAAAAAAGATTGAGAAAAATAAAATTCCATCTGATCATGAAACTCTTAAAGCAATTCAAGTACCTCAAGTTGATTATAAGGAAAACTCTGTAAATCTTACTCGTACTGAAAGATGCTAGAATTGATTGGAAACTATTATCAAATGTGTTTTTCCATATAATATAGCCCTTGATATTATAGAAGACGATCAAGAGCCAAAATCTGTAGAAGAATGGTGTTTCACAAGTGATTGACTAAAATGAAAAGATGCAACTCATTCTAGATTAGACTCATTTGCAAAATGAAAGGTTTTTGGACTTGTAGTTCAAACACTAGATAATGTATAACCCATTGGATATACGCAGGTATTCGTGCCCAAAAGATATGAGACAAATAAAATCGTAAGATATAAAATACGATTTGTTGCCTTTGGTTTTTTGCAAAAATTAAGCATTGATTATGATGAAACATATTCTCTTATTATGAATGCAACAACCTTTTGATATCTTGTAACTTTGGTTATCCATGAAAAACTTGATTTATGACTAGTGGATGTGGTTATAACATATTTGTATGGTAACTTTGACAATAAAATTTTTATGAAAAATTTGAAATATTTAAAATGTCCGAAGCATGTTCAAAATCTCGAGAGAACTATTCCATTAAATTGCGCAACTCCTTATATGGATTAAAGTAATTAGGGCATATGTGGAATAATCGTCTAAGTGAATATTTATCAAAAAAAGGATATAAAAGTAACCCAAATCGCCCTTATATTTTCATAAAGAAATTGGGATTCAAATTTGAGACTCCAGAAGAGGTCTTAAAGGTTACAAATAGAATCGAAGAATGTGCCTATGAATTAGATCTACCGAACAGAATGTTTTTAGTTCACAATGTGTTCCATGTGTCAATGCTGAGGAAGTATGAACCTGACCCCTCTCATATAATTCATTGGGAAGAAGTAGACATTCAAGACGATACCATGTATGAAAAAATAGCAATTAGAATTCTCGACCGCAAAGTACAAAGCTTGAGAACGAAAAACATTTTTTTAGTCAAAGTTCTCTGAAAGCATCACAGAGTAAAAAAGGCAACCTGAGAGCTGGAAAGCGAGATGAAGAACAAATATCCAGACATCTTCACCCAAAATACCTGACCAAATAGCATCGAAGCAGATAAATACAAATTTTGAGGACAAAATTTATTTTAAGGAAGGTAAGTTGTAATACCCAAAAAAAATTCGGGTAAAAAATATTCGACGATACTATTCATAGTACACACTGTTCAAAAATATGGTACAGTAGCATATTGTAGCGCACTATATTGTTGGTAGTTACTATAGTGCACTGTAACACTGTTCATCCAAGACAAAATTACTTTCGGCGCACTATAGCTACTGTAGCACACTGTTTATTTCTATTGTTTTGTACTAAAAAAAAATCTATATAAACCTCCTCATTCTGAAAATTTATTCTAGCAAGAAAGAAATAATTTCTTTGCTTACTTTTTTCTTTTCTCGTTCTTTGGTTGTTCTAGACAACAAACATAGTAGTAGAAAGAGAAAAAACCCTAGTTTCTGCATAGCAGTAGAAGATCTACTTTTGGACTCCTCTTTTGGAGCAACCAGAGGGTTCTACAAATCCAAGTAGGTATAATAACTTTGTCTAAGTCTCTTTTAAAGATTTGAGATGTCCTTGTGACCGTTATTCAATTTAGTATGTATTACTATTCATGTATACGTAACCTACTGTTTACATGTACAGTACTATTTATAAGGGACTGTTCACGGGAGTACTATTGACTATTACTATTTAGTACTATTCACATTTACTGTTTACTGTTCACAGATACATACTGTTCATAAATATGGTATTGTTCATATATACGATATTGTACATAAGTACTGTTCATGAATGATTATTAAATTACATTTTCAAAATGTAGATCTTAAAGACTGATAGTCGAAAACTCGAAACAAGTTGGAATAATAACGTAAAAAATTCAAAAGAGTCTACTATTGAGGTGAAAGTTATTACCTAAACTCTCTTGTATGATTTTGGTCAAAATATGAAACATGATTCTACATCATTATTGTTATATGTTGTTTTAGAATCATGTTAATGTGTATGCCTATGAATGAATGTCTATCTGTTGCTGAGAAATTATAGCATGCCATGTTTTGTATGAAAGTAACTTTACAACTAAGGATCTATGTCATGCATGTCATGTGATGAATAGATAGATTAATGTAATTACTAGCATGTTAACTTGTCTATTTTATATCTATTATTTATTTATATTGAATATACTTATGATCATTAATCAAAGATGATAAAGAGAACTAACCACGTACGGGCACAGTGATGTTGATACTGTGAACAGTAGTCTAACATCACTGTGGGTATTTTGAGTCTTAGGCGGGTCTCTATTTGAAAGGGGATGAAAATTCTAAGTGAGACTTCACTCCCTAGTTTGATGATCGAGTGAGACATCAATCCTAAGATAGGGTTCTGAATGTGTAATGGGTCTTCGGGCGTTACATTAAATACTTTGAACCTAATTTAGAATGTTGAGGAATAAAACCTTTCAATCTTAACCTCAACTCAAACGACTGAATGATTGAAACGCTTAATGTTTTATAAGTGCTTGCATGTTTGTATTTTGACTATTATAATGTTTGAGATGTTTGAGATATTTTTGTGTAAGATCCACTGGGCTCTTGAGTTCAACCGACTCACTCTTTTTCAGGTAACTATTGAAGACATTACTTCTGGCAAATGAATGTAAAAATAATCTTCAGTCGTACTGTGCCTCACAGTATGAGGATGTTAGAAAATGAACTTTATTCGCTATTTTCAATTGTAGGGCATGTGATCTACCATATTTAGTCCTGTCAGATGTCAGCTATTAAACCAAACAGTAGTTGTCTTATCAAAATTTGGTTATGGGGCCCACAAAATTGTTCGTAATTCTGATAATAAATTAATATCTTTTTAGTTATTATGTGATCTCAGGGTTATTATTATTATGTTTTTAAGCAAGTGTATTTATATTTTATTTTGTATTTTGGGATATAATCTAGTACAACTAACATATATGATAGGTGATGTAAAGCAAAAGTAATATCTCGATTCTCTGCAAACTATTGAAATTACATCTCAAGCTACGAGACAAACATGTCACCTATGACGAATGTGAAAGGTTCGAAAGTCGGGGTGTTACAATTAAGAATTGCTATATAGATCTATTATATAATAAAAATAATTATATACTTGTAAATAATGAGAAAGTGAAAGATAAAAATTGAAAAAATATTTTTAAAGAAAGAATGAGTATTGAAAGTTGTTAATAAATGAATAAAATTTTTTGGTTTAGTGAAAATGATGTTTATAGTTTTTTAATATTAAATAAAATATATAAAAAAATTTAAAAATATAAATATAAAATTTAATAAAAAATTTTTTACTAGCAATTTTATTGTGCAACGACTAATAAACATTAATAAAAAAAATTTAAGGCCATTGCCATGACTATATTGTAATTAAAAAAATTAATCCTGTGCATTATTGCGGCACCACACTGGTATGTTAGTACATTAAAAAATTAAGGCATTTAGCCAAGCAATTAATGCATTAAACTGTGTCCAAATGTTCTTAATGGGCCGTCTAAACAAGTTGGTGCTCAATGAACGCTAGAGGACGCCATCATTACAAATATTCTAATAGTTTATAATTTATTAGCTTGTATTATATAAGGCTCACAATCATATCTGTATATTATTTAAACTATTTACAAGACATTACTTATAAAATGTATATTTTTTATAATATATAATTTAAACTATTCACAATTAAATAAAAATTATATATAACTATTTACATGTAAAATTTTTTATTTACTTATTTTTAAAATATTAATTTTTATTTTTTTAAAAATATTATTTATTATTTTTAAATAATATTTATATATTGTTTTTATTTTTAATTAAAAAATGATGTATTTTCACATGTAGTTGTCAATTGCAACGGCATTAAATATATATATATATATATATATATATGTGGGCGCGCTGCTGCAGCAGCAGCAGGAGCACATCCTGAGCAAACGCCCCAAACGAGAAGTTTGGCCACGTGGGCACTCCTGAGTGCTATTGGGTACCCACGGATATAATGTGTAAATCATTAAATGAATTTTTAAATAAATAATCGATATCGGAAACAAGAAGCCGGCTTGCTGGCCTATATATGCGCCAATACCAAGCTTGGGAAAATACGTCAAACATCCTTGGAGATGGAAGAGGAGCCGTTGCCCCATGTAGCCGTACTTCCCAGCGCCGGCATGGGTCACCTGATGCCAATGCTCCGATTGGCTGCTTCTCTCGTCAGCGGCGACCACAAGTGCCGCCTCACCTTAATAACTCACCACCCTACCGTTTCACTTGCAGAGTCCAACCTCATCTCTCGCTTTCTCTCCGCTTTCCCACAAGTGGCAGTCAAAGAACTTCCTCTTGTACCTCTCCGCCACGACGACCCAATAGTTACAGCTACCGACCCCTTCCTCCTCCAATGGGAAGCCATTAGACGCTCCGCTCATGAACTTCCATCTTCTTATTTTTCATCCATATCCCCTCCAATCTCCGCCATCATCGTCGACATCTCTTTAGCTTCTGCTTTTATACCCGTTGCCTCCGCTCTTGGCGCATCCATCTACGTTCTGTTCGTCTCATGCGCCAAGATGCTTTCTCTTTGTGCCTTCTCTCCCTACACCACTCTCGGTCACACGAATACTGAACAAGACGTTGACGACGAAATTCGCATCCCGGGCATATCTCCCATACCCAAATCCTGCCTTCCCTTGCCTCTTCTGCAACCCACGAGCCTCTTCGCGTCCCAGTTCATTGACAACGGTCGGGAATTGATGAAATCAAAAGGGATCATAATATGCACTTTCGAAAGCCTCGAAGCAGACTCGCTTACCGCGCTTAATTCGGGAAAAGTTGTGAAAGGGCTTCCACCTGTGATCCCAATTGTGCCACTGACACCGATGGATTTCGAGAGAAGCGACAACAAGAGGAAATTAGGATTATCATCATCAGCAGCAATGGCAATGGCATGGCTCGACGAGCAGCCAGAAGCGTCGGTGGTGTATGTGTGCTTCGGGAACAGAACTGCCATGTCTAGAGGACAAATCAAGGAGCTGGGAGAAGGGTTGCTGAAGAGCGGGTACAGGTTCTTCTGGGTGGTCAAGGACCAGAAAGTGGACAAAGAAGACGGAGAGGAAATAGAAGAAGTGGTAGGGAAAGAGTTGATGGAGAAGATCAACCAAGAGATGAGAGGTCAGGTGGTGAAGTGTTGGGTCGATCAAGAAGCAGTGCTTGGTCATGGCGCGGTGGGTGGGTTTGTGAACCATGCTGGATGGAACTCGGTCATGGAGGCGGCTTGGCACGCTGTGCCCATATTAGCCTGGGCCGGAGACGGGGATCAGAAGATTGTAGCAGAGGTGGTGGAGAAGAGTGGGTGGATGTTGTGGGAGAAAGGGTGGGGGTGGGGTGAGAAGGCTGAGATTGTGACAGGAGATGTGATTGCAAGAAAGATTAAGGAGATGATGGAAAATGAAGGGCTGAGAATCAGAGCGGCACAGATTAGAGAGGAAGCAAGGAAAGCTCGAGGGTTTAAGATGCTGGTTGACATGATGATGATGAACAACGGAGTAGAAGAAGAACGGAGCTACAAGGAGATTGCTAGAATGGCGTTTGTTAGTTCTAATTTTCCTTAGATTGAATGCTTGTTTGGTAATTTTCGTTGTGCTGTGATGCTAGGAATAAAATTAAGCGTTTGGGAAGGTTTAGGGATACAATATCATGAAGAACTAATATAATAATGACTAGATTATCGTTTCTATTATAAATAATTTTATTGAATGCATTTGTAACCACTCACCATTTAATATTCTCTAACCCCTAAATTGTAATAGCCATTTAATATTATATCATGTAACCTATGCATATTTATATCTTTGTAACCACCATTATATTT
>JAJIYU010008391.1:0-18035 GCA_030144865.1 Tinospora cordifolia | reverse complement strand
TAATTATATATATTTTTAATTTAAATATAAATAATAGGTATTTAAAAAATTATATTTTATAAATAAAATATTATGATTTGTATATTTAATGAATTGATGTGATTGTGAGACTCATACAGTACAGTTTAATAAATACGTAGCATTGTAAGTGAGAGTTTAGTGAATGAAAATTTAATAAATGAATAATGCAGATGATAAAATTGATAATGTGGATAATTTATTGAGTGAGAGTATTGAAAATGATTTATGATCCATAGCTAAAATGTGGTAAGCACAGACAAATACAAATAAAAACAGAGACGTCAAATCATTACTGTAACACCTCTTCTTTTTAGGACTTGTTCAACATCATGACAAAATTACGTAAATGTCCTCATTTTGCAAAATTCTTGCAATTTATTCAAAATTCAATGATCATAGATCACTGAGAAACGATCTTGCTACTTATGTCTTCAATCTTTTAAAGTGTCATGGATCTCAATAGAATAATAATTTGAGCATTGGTCCTTTCAAGGCATCGTATTTTCAATCAACATAGTAAAACTAATATGGCATGAAGCCACACACGGTATCTCAAGATATAGCAAGATTTAGAACTATTCAACATTAAAACATAAAAGAATTGTTGTTTTCTTTTTTTTTTTTTTTTTTTCTACTTGATGCAATGGGCGACGTTATGTTCTTAAAACCCAAAATTTTTTTTATATATTTTTTAAAATATTAATTTAAACAATTTATTGTCAATTGAGTGCTGACATGACACTCAATTATGAAAAAGTTACTTAAAAAGGATATAAAATAATATCATACCTAAAATGAACCCTTTTCCTAATTTTTTAAAGCAAACGTTAGCTAGTTTTAATATATCTAAATATTCTAAAACCCTTTTGTTTAGAATAAAAAATTGGATTATCTCTTTTTTTAAATAAATAAACTTTTCTTTCATAATTGCTTTACAAAATAACTCAAAACCTTTCCTCCTCATTTTTTGTTCATTGAAAGAACCTTTATCTTCCATTGACTTAGAAGAACTTTTTCTAAGTTTTTACTTTTTATGATTTACATTTTTCTTTTAAACGTTTGCTGAACTCTGTTTCTTACTTTTTTCTTTTGTGTATGTGTGTGTGGTTTTTTATTTATTTTTTGGTTGGTGAGCTGATTTGCAATTGCCGTGTATTGACTTTTCTTAAGAATCATGGGGGGCTCGTTCTTTTCTTCCCATCTCCTGGTCTTCTGTACTTCTCGTTTCCTTCTTCTTCTTCTGACTTCTCAAGTCTTTTCGTATTCTGAGCTCATCGCACAGCCTCTCTGGGAGGGGGTTTCTGGGAGTTAGCGGATGAGTGTCTGCAGTCCAACTTTGATCGGCAATAAAAGGTGAGTTTTGTCTTCGTTTTTTTTACCTCAATTTCAACGAAGTAATTGTTCCCTTTCCGTCTTGTCCGAGTTTCTCGAGCGAAAACGGTACCCTGCGGAGAGATTTTTGTATGAATTAGGTTTTCTTTTTCTTTTTTCTTTTGGTGATTTGAATTGAAAATGTCGTGTCTCAGATTAGGTCGAAGAGTACGTGAGTTCTTTCTTTTTTTTTTTTGTTTTAAAAAATTGTTTGCCATGGAAAGACACTCTAAAACGACGAAGTTGACATTTTTTTAGGGTTTTTCTCATTTTTGGGAATTGATGATCCTGTTTGAAAGAATTAGGTTCAGGAGAATAGGTTTATTTCAGAATAAAACATAATTATTGTGAATTGTCGTGACAGAGTGATTGATAGTTTGGTTTACTTTGTGTTGTTATTTTTTCTTCTTCGTTTTCTTATATCTTTTCTGAGGTCGCTAGGTTTCTGTAGTATAATTGCTCTGACTAATCCTTCTCTGGGACAATGACAAACACCCTTTAGAACTGTTCCCCAGCATTTTTGGTGGGTGGCGTGGCCTTAGTTTTGAACCTAGTCCTTAGCGCCCCAACCTTTGGTCATTTGTATTTTTAATTATAGACAATGAGTTTTCATTTCGGTTGTCAGGTAACGGCCTTTTTATCCCGTTTATGCATTATGAGGCCCTTGAGTGTGTACTGTATAGTTGGGTTCCACAATTTCTTTTTTCTTGTCTGCTTGATTTTGATGTTTTCCTTTCTCCATATTTGGATTTGCAGAGAGAAAATCAACGTTCAATTTATTTCTGGGGACTATGAGGTGCTTCCATTTCTCCAATGGAGAGAAAAGATCTGAAGGGAAGGCTTCAAAGTCTGCTTCTGGTCGGTCCTCTGCTTCTGTTTCAATGGATCATGAAATGAGGAGATCTGGGTCAGAATTTCATTCGACAAATGTCTCTGATTTGAGCACAGAATCCACAGGGCGGCCTCCATTTGCAAGTTTGTCTCAGAAACCCAACAATCTTAGAGTATTTACATTTTCAGACCTTAAGGCAGCTACAAAAAGTTTCAGCCGCTCTGCCATGGTTGGGGAGGGTGGATTTGGGGTTGTTTACAAGGGTACAATCAGAAGTTTGGAAGATCCACATGCAAAAGTTGATGTTGCTATTAAACAGCTGGGTAGAAGAGGGTTGCAGGCAAGTTTTCTTCCCCCTTGATGTTTCTTTTTTTAGTCAATATCAACTAAAACATAAGTTTGTATCTCATTATATGCTTTTATATCTCCAAGGAATTATCAAATTAAGTAAATTGATATGTCAAAGAAAATGTATTTCAAATTCATGAATTGGAAAGAACCTACTCTTTAATTTTTTTTTTTTGACTTGATGTCTATTTTCTACCTTGTTGCGAGTAGGATCATGGTTATAGATGTTTGGAGACAGTGGAAATGCATTATTTGCTCCATCGAGTTTCTAATTTGATTGACGAACATATTACAGAGTGCTTATTCTGGTTTTTATATTCGTCGCCTTTCAGTTAAATTATTGCTTTGTGTTTAGTGATTGATATTCTTTAGATTGCCTGTAGTTGCTTCAACTTATCTAGATTTATCTCTAAGCAAAGTGAGTAGTTTATTCTTAGATATGCTCACATTTAATGAGTTGGGTTAATTCGTAAAGGAGTGTTAGTTTGTGCCCTTGACTACTAGGTAAGTTTTTTTTTTTTTTTAATTTTAAAGTTTATTTATTTTTTAAGAAACAGGCGTTTTATTGATAAAAGAAAAACGTTACAACAAAAAAGGGGAAATCACAACCAATACGAACCCCAACTCGCCCAAATACCTACTAGGCAAGTTTTGATTAGCTGCTTTACTTGTCCAATATTTGAAAACATTGCTCTTTGAATTTCATGTTTTTCCCAAAGTTTACAATATTGCACATTCATAGCTCACTTAGTCTAACGTAGTGATATTTAATCTTGTCCCATTGTTGTTAATATAAACATCCTTAGTACTTAAAGGTAGGTGTGAATGCACTGCCATATGTATTTCACATTGCATGAGCAGGCACTTCCAGTAGTAGGCAGTACTTATCCAGATGAGTTTTGCATCCCTTCTCATTGATGAATTTATAAATTATATATAAAATGCTTCTTATAACACACCCTCTACTCCCAACAAAGCTGCCTCCACCGTCTTCTTTCCTTTTGACACTGGCACTATCTTTTGCATAAAGGACAATAATGAAACTTAAATTACACATGTCCTTGGGTTAAGAATCTTACCTTTTTAATTGTTTTTTTTTTTTTAAAGAAAAATAAAGATAGCTATTGATATAGAAGTTGTGTTGGGGATAAGATATCCGAACATTCATTACAAAACATGCAAAATATTATGTCAATTCCTGACCCAATCACTAGAACTATATCCCATAGATAACTAGGAAGCTGAGATCTATGTTGTAAACAAAAAAAAAAAAGGGATCTCTCTCAAAGCCTGTTTAGACTACAACAAACATATCCGCATGGGATGGAGGTTCCTGCTTTCTAAACTTGGATTCCCATATGCTTCATAACCATTCCCCAAAAGTATATCCTATTCCTAATTTAGAGGTCGAGACCCAAGTAATCTCTTTGTTTCATTTGAAAACAGAAAGCCGCACTTTTTTTTAATTTTGTCGTATCCCTTTTCCCTTTCAAAACATGCTCAAGATTCCACCTTTTGTTTTGTCTTTTCATCTCCTTTTTTAATATGTATGGAGCTCCACTAAACTTTTGTTTAACTTATATGCCTCACTTGATTCCTCTTATCATGTATGAAGTCCAACTAACCTTTTTTTTAACTTATATGCCTCCTTGTTGGTCCCCTTTTGATTTTTTTTTATTACTTTTCTTTTCTTAGGATTTTGCTTTCTTTATGCCCTGCTCTTGTCTATCTTCTTTTGTTTTGTTTTTTTTAAAGAACATCATCGACATTTTTTTCTTTACGCCCCACTTTGGATTCCTTGTCTCCACTTGTTTGTTATATTGTTTTTTTTAATTAAACTCTGAGCCCCTTTTAGACTTTCTTCTTCTTCTTTCATTATGCTGCTGATGCTGCTTCTTCTTCTTCTCTGAAAATCTTCGTGCTCATCTTTCTTTCTTTTGCAAATGGATCTGTTTGCTGCGTGTTGCAGCAATGCTTGCTACTGCTACTTTTCTTCATCCGCTGGACTACTCTTTCCTTGCTCCATCATTTGCTGCTCCATCCTCGTCTTTTGCTATAGTGCTCGCCTCACTTGTCATCACGCTGCTCTCTGTCGATCTAATCTTTGTTCCTTGATTTGTGCCTGATCGATCTATTGATTGTTCACCGCTGAAGTGGTTATGCGTTCTTGATCGATTTGCTTTTCGTTGGTGCTGCTACTGCGTTTTGCACTGTTGTTGAAAAAAAAGAAAAGAAAAGAAGATAGACAAGAGTGGGGTGTGAAGAAAGCAAAAGGCTAAGAAAAGAAAAAAAAATCAAAAGTGGATTGACTAGGAGGCATTTAAGTTTTTTAAAAAAAAAAGTTAGCGGGGCTCCATACATGATAAGTGGAATCAAGTGAGGCTTATAAGTTAAATAAAAGTTTAGTGGGGCTCCATAGGTATTAAAAAGGAGATGAAAAAGACAAAACAAAAGGTGGAATCTTGCGCATGTTTTGAAAAAAAAAGGATAGGACAAAATAAAAAAAATGATGCCTTTTGTTCTCAAACAAAACAAAGAGACAAGAAAGCAACGTGGAAAATTTAAAAAATAAGGTATGTTACAAAGAGGGAAAAAAAAAGATAAAAGATAAAAAAAAAATTAAAGAACATGGGGCTCAAGGCTCAAAAGACGGTTTAAAAAGAGAGAGAGGGGCAGAGAAAGAGAAGATATGAGAAAAACTGGAGAAGCAAAGGCGAATATATCTGGTTTGAAGCCAGATTAGATGAAGGACCAAACGCGACCAAAGACGCAAAGTTACGTGCATGGTATCTTTTGCAGCCGAGATAGGCAAGGAGAAAGCGCAAGAGATGCCACTGTTAGAGAAAAATCTCTTTTAATCTTAATTTTCTCACTGAATTTCTTTTTATTTCTCGTCTTGTTGTTCATGTTGATACAACTTATTTCACATAACTTATATATAGCCTAAATATTGTATTTAAATATTGGAAATGACGATTGAGGAAGGTCAATTACTGTTCTTGCGGTCGGTACTGTAGCTGTGGCCGGTTACTTTTGATGAGTACTATGATAATCTAGATTACAACTTTATCAAAATTGATATGCAGGAAGCTGCAATATTAATGCAAATGCTCGATCAAGTCTACCTCAACAGTCATGAAGATCGCCCTATGTGGGTTGATGATTCTTTGGAAAATTTACCTCCAAACCTTTCATCAATTATCTCACCTCCCAATATAATGTTCCCATTGTTTCAGCCTCATCATTATTGGGTTGGTTGATTTGTTTAGGGAAGCTGAATATCGCAGACATCTTCCAAAAAAGGATCATCTAATATGATGCGATTTTCTTCATGGCGTTGTTTATGCGGGGAAGCAGTTGAGAAAGCATTTTGCAATCTTTATAATATGTAACTCATTTCCAGTTATCTCATTCGACTTGTTTCACTGCTTTATTTATTAATATATATAATCTTTGTTTCCCCAAAAAAAAAAATGAAACAAAGAGACAAGAAAACAACGTGGGAAATTTAAAAAACAAGAGACGTTGCAAAGAGGAAAAAAAGAAAAAAAAGAAAAAAATATTAAAAAAAAATCAAAGAACGTGGGGCACAAGGCTCAAAAGACAGTTTAAAAAAAGAGCGAGGGGCTGAGAAAGAGAAGATAGGAGAAAAACTGGAGAGGCAAAGGAGAAGATCTTTGGTTTGAATCCAGATTAGACGAAGGAGTTGACGCGATCAAAAACGCAAAGTTAAGAGCATGATATCTCTTGCGGCTGAGATAGGCAATGAGAAAGCGCAAGAGATATCGGAAGCCGTGAAGGAGAAGGTGAACACTAGGGGCGAGTGATGGTTAGAGAACGCCTTCAGAAGATCGGCGCTAAGGGTACTGGCAGGTTGGACCAGTAGCACAAGAGCGCTGTGGTGGCTTAAGACCAGAATGAAGGAAGCCAGGCCTGCCCACAATGAAAAACTAGGTTCAAGCGTCTGAAAGGGTGTCGTAGAGTTTCGGGAAAAGAGGAAAAAGAAAGCACGGTGGTGCTTTAAAGTGGCTCGAGCACGATGGTGCTTTGAGGAAAGCGTGATGGTGCTTTGAAGAAAGCGTGGCGGTGCTTTGAAGAAAATACGGTGGTGCTTTGAAAGTGGTGGGGCTCAAAGAAATGATAATTGGCTTGAGTACTGTGGTACTTTGAAAAGTAGAGTTTTTTTTTTAATTTAAAAAATTAAAAAAAGGAGGATGAATTAAAAGGGTTGATCGTGGTTGTTCAGTCACATTAGTTGATTTGTTGTACCATCCTAAGATAGGAATATTACAGGAAGACCTCTATTATTGCACACAAGAAAAGGATAAGGATTTCAGATTTACCTCAAAAAGGAAGAGGTATGTTTTTCCTTAAAAATAAGGGGAAGAAGAAGGAAAAGAATGTGGGTGTGTTTCTCCTTACAAAAGAGGAGAACAAGAAAAAAAAAGAATGTGAATGACTTCGAGTTCAAGAAAGAAGACTCGAAGGAGTAAAAGTTGGTCGAAAGCCAAGTTGATCGGCAAACTGGATGAACACAGTTGCAAGTAGCAGAAATTGTTGCACCAGCAAAGAAGTCCATTGGGTGTATGCAAAATTTGAATTGCGGGAGGAAATTAATGTAAGTTAGATAATCTAGATTATGAGGGGGATAATAAAGTTGTAATCTATATCACAGCAATCACCAACAGTAACTGACCGCAACTACAGTATTGGCCGCAGGAACAGTGACCAACCATTCATCTGCTATCGTCTCTAATATTTAAATACAATATTTAGGCTATATATCTGTTATGTAAAATGAGTTGTATCAACAAGAATAACAAAATGAGAAATAAGAAGAAATTCAGAGAGAAAAATAAGTTTAAAAGAGATTTTTCTCTAACAAGTTTTAGTTAGTGTGTGTGGAAACATCAGATTCCAGCTTACTCCTTGTGCTGGCTGCTGGTTATTTCAACTAAGAAGGTTAAGCTATGGGCGTTGTGGATAGCGAGCATTCTGTATAAGCTGGGAAACTGCGTCTTGAAGGGTGATGCTCCGCACTACTTACCTTCCCAAAATTTATTATATTTGATAGCCTGTTTAAGCTTGGAAAATGATTTCTAATATTTCTACTACCAAGTGTTAAATCATTTTCCAACAACTTCTAAGCTTCGCAGACTTGCATTTTGGTTGTGCCTGAACTTTTCTTCATCTTTTCGCAAGGCTTATTATTGTCCAGAAGATGAGGATTTTATTGTTTTAAGTTAATTAAATTAAAAAGATAGGCAATCAATTGAAACTAAATTTTTTGAGTCTCTTCATTCTATTAAAAAGTTGGATGATTTTGTATGCAAGAGGTAGATCTTGGTGCAACAATTGAATTTGCTCCAACATCCATTGTGAGCAAAAGGTTGGGAGTTTGAAGTTGGACATAACCTTTTTCAATTTAAAGGTGAGTTTTGTGTATATCATGCATCCCTAGAGCCTAAAATGGCAAGAACCAAATATATTTGCTGGATTTTTTTGTATGCATGAAGAACACATTTGATCATTATTACTTGAACTAAAAGACCTAATGTAGCTAGAATCATTAGGCTTTAATTCTTGAGCTAGTGTTGTTAAGCAAGGTTTGATAGACTGCAAACTTAAAAAAGCTTCAAAACCTAAGCTAATACAACAATAGGATTTTCTAAATGGTATTTAGATGCACAATAAGATTTTTCTATGTAGTGTTTAAGATTTTTAAAGCTTTGTGGCAATTTGTGAAATCATTTGGAAAAGACATACAAAAGAGTTGTCAACCTTCTTTTATTATTATTATTTTCTTAATTTAACCAAGATTGAGCAAAAACTTGTTTATTTTAGAAACCCACACATTTTCTTTCGAAAGAATTAAAACGGAAAATCACTAGTCTATTTAGTAGCCAATGTTATTTATAAATTGGCCTTGTGTTCATCCCTATTCATGTGAATTTTTTTCTCAATGACACAAGTCAGCTATTTATTAGTTATTTTGAAAGCTCATTCATTTCAACTTGATCTTCAGAACATTTTCATTTTATGTGTCCAAACTACCTTTATTGATTTTTTCGTCATTGTATCTTTTATTAGGGCTACTTCTATTATTTCTCAAATGTGTTTATTTTTAATCCTTTACCAACACATGGCCTCCCTTACAAAACAAGAGTCTCTGTTAGGCCTTTCGACCAATGGATACAACCTCCCAGAGTAGCTTCTTGATGAAGAAGCAGAACATAGGCCCAATTTGGTACAATTTTTGTTAAAGCAATTTTTCGAAAAAGGTGCTTCTCTAGAAAGTGATATTGGAAAGCTGGTCTTACTCATCTTCTTAGAAAAGCAAAAGAACAATTTTTCCAATTGTAGTTTGGTTCAGAAGTAAATGCTGCCAAATACGTAGAGAAGGTCTTTTTTGGTCCAAAAGCTCTTTGTAGAAAGGTGTTCTAAATCCACTTACATTTGAACAACTATTTGAAACCTTGATGATACACTTTTTTGGGCTTGCATTTTGTGAAAAAAAAAAAAAAGATTGAAGTGGCCGGTTTCTTCAAACTAGAAGGAGTTGGATTAGTTATATTTTGTTTTAAAAAAGAAACAAAGACTTGTTGATTTTAAAGAAGAATTCAAAAACACAAACACGCCCAAAACAACCTCAATCAGGAAAACCACACCACCCGTCGTCCAAAACATTGCAAAATATAATATTCACCCAATCCGAAGCTAGTCGGATATGGAATGCCCCAAAGATAAAGAGTTATTGTTGATCCAGAAAGACGCAAGTGACAATGATTCTTCCTAGATCTGGATAGGCGATAGGGCCCCATCCTCGAAAATTTTAGCATTTTTTTCTCTCCATAGACACCATATCACTGTCAAACTAGCTATCATCCAATGACGGCGCCTCTTTGAACAAACCCAAAATGGGCAAACATTAAACTGCACATCCAGCTCACTATCCTCAACGAAAGGAGAAAACTGCCTCCTCTACTTTTCCCAAACATAACTGGAAAAGGAGCACCCGAGGAAAAGATGGATCAATAGACTCACTGCTTTGCTTGCATAGAAGACGATAAGAAGGACTAATGAGATAGGGAAAGATTCGGAAACCGCTTCTGAAGTATTTTCCCCGTATTGACTTTTTTTGAGGCCACCTCCCAAGCAAAAACTTAACTTTAGAAGGAATATGAACCTTTTGAATATTTTGGAATAGACGGGAGGAACTAGGAATGAGAGCATCCACCAAAGAAGAGAAATAGGATTTAGTAGAGAACTCCTCGAAATCCTTTCTAAACTACACAATTCTATCCTCCCTATCCTGTAAATCCTTAGCAAAACCTAGACCACTTCTTCTTCACCACAACGACGAGTCGACGACTGTTATGAGACCTTGAATGAAAGTTCCACTGAATGATCCTTGCGCTATCAATCTGCTCCTTGAAGAAGACAGTCGAATGATGATGACCTTTTGATTTACAATACAGCCTAGGGAAAAGCATTGCAAAGGCGTCAATTCCCCATCATAAATCCTCCCAGAAGCGAACCTCATCACCTCTCCCTACCTGCAGCCAAATACTTGGAGAAAAGCATTGGAAAAGAGAATGTATAAACTTTCAAGGGCTTCTATGAGTGATGTTCCTCTGGAGACCTATATCTTGCCTGTTAATGTCTAATCCATGTATGCTTTTAATCATACGGGCCCACAACTGATTCCGCTTTCTAGGAGATCTTCATAGCCACGTGCCTGCCAATGCCTTGTTCTTTGCAATTAGGTTACCAATCCCTAATTCTCCACATCCCTTCTTCAATTGAACCTTGGTTCGGTTCACCAAATGAATAGCTCGATTAGCTATTCAAATAAATCATATGTAGCATGTTTCATCTCCTCTCCAAAAGCAAGTGGATTATATGTGCAAAACTGTGCTATCCATTTTTTTTTTTTAGCAAGGTGCTTTCTTTACAGTCAAGCGATATGTGAGCCAACAATTTGCAAGATGACTGAGGAGGTTGTACGTGGGTACTTGATGTTTAATGTTTTAGTGCATATCTTTCTTAACATACTCATTTTCTTATACCTGTTTTGTTCATATAGGGTTTTTTATTCCTTAACATCTTGTTCCAGTAGGATGGCTACTCTAATAGCAGTTACAATCTACTGTATGTGAGCTCATGAGTAAACACATGAAATGAAAATAAAAGATGCTAATGAATGTGATGAAACATGCCATGCGCATGGTGCGTGACTTGCATCATATATTCTCTGACTCTGTCTGGTAACTCAATTTTGAAGACCTAACCTATGCTTAAGTATTGGTAGGCAGTAGCTAACCTGCATATGGTAAATCACCTAGGCATTGTGCTTATGCCTTGTTTACACCACTCTTAACAGTGCTACTATGATGTGAAGAAATGTGATTCTTTTTCTGATGGAATTTATTGTAAATTATAATATGACTAATATCTTCCTTTCAAGGGATATTTTTCTTATTATTTCTCTTCTCCTATCAGGGTCACAAGGAATGGGTGACAGAAGTAAATGTCCTAGGCGTGGTGGAACATCCTAACCTTGTAAAACTCTTGGGTTACTGTGCTGAGGACGACGAAAGAGGAATCCAGCGGCTTTTGATTTATGAATACATGCCAAACAGAAGTGTGGAAGAACATTTGTCAACCAAATCTTCCACTCCTCTTTCTTGGGCTATGAGACTGAGAATAGCTAGGGATGCAGCTAGTGGCTTAGCATACCTCCACGAGGAAATGGATTTTCAGGTACTTGTTAATTTGCCTTTCTTTTAAGTTCAATCAGTTAAAAAGTTGACCAATATATGAGTGCCATGATATTTCTGATAATCCAACAACTTGTTTTGGCAATTGGCACCTTGGAAGAGCTACCCACTTTGGGTAATTCTAGGAACTGTTGATGAGGTCTGTTCAATTTTCTTGTAGGTCAATAATTTATGTGGTCAACGGCAGGACTGAGATGTTTTTTGATAATTGAAATGAATACATTTACCTAAACTTTTCAGAATATGTTAACAAGGTGGTTATATTATAATCATTGAAACTGGTGTTTTTCATTTTAAAGATCAAACAGGCTTGATGTTAGTTCTTAGGAGGTCTCAGGCCTTCTGCAATTGTCAACTGTTGATTTTTAGTGGCCATATCTATGTGCTTGTTGATCTTTGCATTGTGTTTGTGCACCCAAAAATGAGTCGATGAATCAGCAAAATAGAATTGTTCATTACACACTTCCCCCATGCAATAGTGTGTTTGTTCAGAGGTTTGCTGCCTTTTTCTGCAAATCTCCAGACGGGCATAGGTTGTTGACTTGTGGACTGTATAACCTTTAACTTTTTGCCATAATTTTCATTTGGATTGAAAAGCACATATTTCTGTCTTTAGAAAAGATGTAAATTTCTGAAAAAGAGATAATTTAAAATCATTTCTACACAATAGTGCGTCTCTGACCCCCAATATGTATATATTTTCTTCCTTTCCCAGTGTGTGTTTGTGAGTATTTTTTAATGACCCGTCTCATCTATTCAACTATTTGTTTTGTGCATATTATATTTTCTCAGGCCATGTGAATTAGATCTCATTTATTCCTGTGGTTCTGATTTTTCATTAATTGAATCCATGTTTCATGGACGTTAGCACTTCTGAGCTGCTCACATGCTTGGGCATCTAATTCTAAATCCATGAAATTGATTCAACATTGGCATTTTAATTGCACATTCAATCAGGTATCTTACCATCCCATCTCCATGTATGATGAAGCAAAACTATTTTATGTCTAAGTTGCAGTTCTGTTGAATGCAAGGATTCCATAAATCTTTGTTCTTGATGTTGACACTGAGTTGTTTTTATTACCAAAAGACATTACAAAATAGTTTATTTTAGTCTTTTTGTTTTTGTCCTCAAGTTATTTCATTTGAGTTGTTATCTAAATATTATAAGTTGGCGACAGATCATATTCAGAGATTTTAAAACTTCAAACATTCTTTTGGATGAGCAATGGAATGCAAAGCTATCAGACTTTGGATTGGCCAGGCAGGGCCCATCAGAAGGATTAAGTCATGTGTCTACAGCGGTATGTATCTATGTTACTTGGACTGTACTTTAGTCTGATATACCCGTATCCTAACACTTCATCATGTGGAATAGGTGTAAAACACTTAAGATTTTAAAATATTAATACATAAATTTTTCGATGAAAAGAAAAGGAAGAAAGAAAGAAAGAAAGAAGATAGTGAATAATAGGTAAGACTCACTTAATTGAGACAATAAACTGACAATAAATGAGTAAACAACATTAAAAAAGCGAAAGAATAACATATATATAACTGAATTTATGTATCCTAGAATTTAAATGAACAAGTCAGACTTTGAGATATGTACCTGAATCTGACACCTATACTCAAGTCCAGGTTAAACGGGTATGTAAATAGATACAATAGATGCATGCTAGATGTAGTAGCAGCCTAATTTGTATACATGTTTTTTACCATAGATATCCTAATTTCTAAGTTCCTATGTTGTCCTTGTGTTGTATTTGAGATCATTTTAGATTTTTTTTTTTCTTAAATTTTCTGGCCTGATCTCGCATTTTTCTGCAACTTGCTTTGAGTTTGGAGCTTGTTATTGTGAAAGGTCAGTGGGAGATCAGGGAGGGGTAATGGGAACGTTTCTTTGATGAGATCTTATAAGTGCTTATGTTTAAACTTAAACAGGTTGTAGGAACCATTGGGTATGCAGCGCCAGAGTATATACAGACTGGGCGCCTCACAGCCAAGAGTGACGTGTGGAGCTATGGTGTTGTGCTATATGAGCTCATCACAGGTAGACGTCCATTGGACAGAAATCGACCGAAGAGTGAACAGAAACTCTTGGAATGGATAAGGCCCTATCTTTCTGACTCAAAGAAATTTCGAATGATATTGGACCCAAGAATTGAAGGGCAGTACCCCATCAAGTCTGCTCAAAAGCTTGCGACTGTGGCCAACCGGTGCCTAGTTAGACATGCCAAGGCACGTCCCAAGATGAGTGAGGTATTGCAGATGGTGAATCAGCTC
Organism: Tinospora cordifolia; assembly: GCA_030144865.1. NCBI lineage: Eukaryota > Viridiplantae > Streptophyta > Magnoliopsida > Ranunculales > Menispermaceae > Tinospora > Tinospora cordifolia. The sequence goes on along the minus strand of JAJIYU010008391.1, from coordinate 4,397 downwards.
ATGGAGGCAACGGCAATGGATGAACTCCCTGTGAAGAACCCAATCCCAATTATTGCTTCTGAAGAAGCTAAAACCAGAGAGTCCAAGTTGAAGAGAAGAATTGAAGAATCTAAGATTGCAGAGCGTGGTCGTTTGATTTGGCGATCGTGGAGACCGAAAGTTGTAAGAACTTGTTGAAGCCCATCAGAGGCATCAGTGAAACGAGATGTTTGACGTAATGCACCCTTTATTCCTAGCTTAAGAATGTACACATTCTATACATTTATCACCCAAAGCAGGTGTACAGAATTGGCATTTTGAACGTTCATGTGATATAAAGCTCTTACAAAATTGACCCCGTGACATATGAGTTCTGGTTAGTTTCCCAAGAGAGTTACTAAAAGTGTGTAGTATCTTTGTTTTTTTGGGTTTAACTCTGTTTTATTATTCAATGTATTGCTATATCAATGTAATGTTTTATCAACCTGTATGTCTTGTATTAGAAATTTTCTCCACAGCCTCTAGCAAGTTCAGTATAAGCAGCTTTATTATCTTCATACACTTCTTCTTCTTCTTCTTCTCCCGCTATGCTTTAAATTGACATAATTTTCATATATATTTTGTAGGCACTGTCCTTGAGAGCATGTTGATTGTCATGAAATACGTGTCGTATACTGACTTTAATAATGGTTGGATTACTTTTTATTGTGTATTTTTATATAGTAATATAAAGTGATTTAATAACTTTTAAAAATAATATAAAAAAAGCGTATTTAAAAAGTGTGTTTTCAAAGCAAATTTCAAATAATTTTACCTTCATTTTTGTTTAGTTTATATACAAGGAGGCCAAAAGATTTAGATAATCGATTGGTATTTTGTTAAACTTGTACCAAAATAATTCACTTTATGCCTTACAGTCCACTCCTTTTCCATGGTCACGACACCTCGTTTATTGCCTCCACCGCCCTCTCTAATTATATGTATATTTGACTTTGATGAGATTTCTATTTCCATCCCACATGCTTTCAGTTATGATGTGTACTGCAGTGTTACTTGCTCTTACCTAGGTTGAGCATTACTTAATAGGGACGAGTTCAAATTAAGTATAAGCACAATAAGCGACAAATAGTGAGTTTGAGAAATCATGCCCTGACGGCTCAAACTTAGGAGGAAGTGTATGGTGTACTAATCTTAGCTCAGACCAAAGACAACTACACGATGCATGAAACAAGAGTTTAACTAGTTAATTGACTAAGAGCTTAGACTGGCGTCCGTGATCTCCTCCCATGGCTGAGTTAAGCTTGTTACCAGACTAGATCATGATCTTCCTCAAGATTTTAGCCTATAAAATTTGCGAATAGTCCATATCAACGATCAATCATATATACGAGTTTCTTAGAAAGAGATGATTCAACCTTTCAAAAGCAACTTGAATACTCTCCACACCTTGGGACTCTCATGAGGATGGAGTTCGGGATGTCAAAGAACTCCCAAAGAAACTCTAAGTTCCTCTCTCTTACTTTTGGACGGTAAAGGTCAACCATAAACTCTGCTTCCTTTGAGTTACCAACCACCACTCTTCTTTCATCTTCCTCGGCCACCAAAAAGACTTTGGTCAAACACTCTTCATTGTATATGACAAACCCATACATGGTCAGTCCCTCCACCAAGATCACTTAATTTATCCTATTATCTTGATGTGCTCAATAGACTAGCGCACCTAATTCGAGCTCTCCATCACTCTTTGTCTAGTATGAATCCACCTCGATAGGCGCCCGAGGGGGATTAGGAAAAAGGCCCTCGCAAAATGAGGAGACGACCACTCGGCCTACTCCAAATGGGATGACCTCTCATCCATGATGTTGGCTAGAGGCTCTCTTACTAGGCTCTTCGAGGGATTGGGAAACTGAGCTAAGTACTCTAGTTATCCATGAACCTAAACATGAGATTGAAAAGAAAATGAGGGAGAAGAAAAATACTAACTTGGCAAAACGTCAAGCTTGAGAAATGGGAAATCAACGTTAAAAATTGATGAAAACCTTAAAAATGTCAGCACCATTTATATGCAAAGTTGGCCACACTTAAGACATCCAATCTTTGCGTGTAGATCCCTAGGATTCTTTGGATGGTTTAGATCAATGAAAATGAAAAGCTTGTTGATCCTAACCATACAACACTCCTCAATAGCAGTCTCGAGGCAAACCAATGGTCACCGACACATCATCCATAACACTAATCTTGAGGCATGTGATTATGATCTTGAGGCATTCATAAGCCTTGGCCCATATACAACCTAAGGGTTGTTAGCTTTTACCCAAGTCAAGCATGGCTCAAATCAAGGATGAGTGCATGAATTGACAAAAAGCGAGTTCGAGAAATTACACACCTTCTATTTAGACTTAGGAGGACGTGTCTAGTGCCCCAACTTGAGCTCAAATTAGGGATGAACACATAATATTCTAAACACAAATTTGACTAGTTACTAGATTGGGAGCTCGGCATGGCGATCACGATCTCTTCCCACAACTTAGTTGAGCTTGTTACTAGACCTGACCACGATCTTCCCCAAAATTTTAGGTTATAAATCCAAGAACAATCCATATAAAGAAAGACTAACCATATCTATGAGTATCCATGGATGATTAGTAATTATTCAAAATCTTGCCACAAGAAAAAATTTGGAATTTCCTATTCTCGTAAGGTTGTAATATAGAAAACTATATACTTACACATCTATAAATACCTTTCTCATATAAGGGATCGATCATCCTATTTTGGCTTCAATAAGCTTATTATATGCTATTAAGAATTTTTATTAACAAAGAGGATTTTTCTTAAATTTTTGGTATTACTCTGCTCATTCTTTATTTATTTTGTTCCATGTTGATCAATTTTTACACCAATACGCACAAATTGACATAAAGATCTCTCTCTTTCTCTCTCTCTCTCTCTCTCTCTCTATATATATATATATATATATATATATATATATATATATATATATGAAACTGAAGTGTTGCGGCTCCCTTGGGGTCGCACTTAGGTGGAATGGAGTTCTGTCAAATCTGTTCTGCTAGCCCAGCCTGGAGATCAATCTCTTTTGTCTCCCCATCCAGCGCGCAGCCTAATGAATGCAAGCTCAATATATATATATATATATATATATATGTAGACTTAGTTCTTTCTTTTGGAATTGCTTTGGGTATGAATCTAAAAAAGGGGTAATTTATGCTATGAAATAAAATAAAAGTACTAAAAAGTGAAGAAAATAAGAAGACAAACTTAAGAGAATAGAAATAGGGGAGAACTTTTTATTCTCTTGATAATATTTGTTTTCGACCTCGGTATACCATTTACAATGTAAACATCCCTTTATATAGGTTATTGGTTATAATGGGTGATAAATATCATTGATAATACATAAATGTAATGATGGTTACAAAGATAAAAGTTTTATAGGTTACGTGAAATGACCATCATAATTTAGGGGTTATATAATATTAAATGGTAGTGGTGGTTATCTAAACATCTATACCACTCCCCTTTTTGAATACTACCATATATAAGAAATATACCTCGTTAAAACCTTTATAGAGAAAACCTAGAGGGACAAATCCCTAGCTAAGGAAAAAAGGAGTACATATTTTCAAGGAGTCTTATAATATTGATAGCAATGCCTCATTAAAAACTTTGCAAGGAAAACCCAATGGGACAAAAGCTTAGCTGTAACACCCCACCTCCAAGTCCCATCTTCCTCGTCATCTGACGGTTCAATTCTCTTTAATCAAAATCTTGGAATGCCCGGGAGACGGGCCCGTGCTACATTTTCTTCTTCTTAGACCCAAATGCATTAGGGTTCCTGTGTACATTAGTTGTGATCACCCTAAGTTTTATAATGTATACACGTCAACATGAACTTTTTAAAAAAATTCAAAATAAATATAAAAATGAGTGGAAACTTATTTTTAATTATCATTATATGATATTTAATCAAGATAAAATTTATTAAAACATTCGGATAGTTAAAAACGTGCGCGAAAAAGTGTAAAAACAGGGTACCTTGCTGCCGACCGCGGTCCCTCTGATGATGACCGCGGTCCGTGATGTGAGAAACCCAGAAAAATGCAGACAAACTGTGGACCGCGGTCATTGATGGCCGACCGCGGTCAACAGTGAAAAAATTGCATGAACGAGAACTAGGTCACATTGGTGACCGCGGTCCGTGATGTGAGAAACCCAGAAAAATGCAGACAAACTGTGGACCGCGGTTATTGATGGCCGACCGCAGTCATTGATGGCCGACCGCAGTCAACAGTGGAAAAATTGCATGAACGAGAACTAGGTCACATTGGTGACCGCGGTCCGTGAAGTGCCGACCGCGGTCCGTAAAGGGGTGACCGCGGTCCATAAAGTGAAGA
>JAJIYU010008390.1:0-18026 GCA_030144865.1 Tinospora cordifolia | reverse complement strand
TAGAGGGAAAGGCGTGGTGATAGCCTAGTCCCAGAGTGGTCCTCTGTTTTCTTTTTGTTTCTATCTGAGGTCGGTCATATTTTGTATGTCTGAAACTGTTTAATGGTCAAAATGTACTTTTGGGACATGATAACGTGTAATGTATCGTTTACTTTTGCACTTAAATTAAATTGATGTTTAAATTACTCTGATGTGGCATGGATGTCGAGGTTGGGAAGGCTTAACAGCGGCTGGGAAGACTCGACTCGATGAGTCAGTTCGTTAAGCCGCCGTGCCGGTCGGGTCGCCCTTTGGCCTAGGGAAGGGGTCCCGACAGCCCAGCCCGCCTCCCTTTCTCCTCTCATCTTTCTCTTCTCCCTCTTTCTTCTCCTTTTTTTCAGCTGATCAACAGCAGGAATGGCAGAAAACCACCATTTTTCCTCATAGTTTTTGCTCCTTGTTTTGGCCTCTGATACAACCACCAACTACCACTGAATTCTCAGTATGTTGGGCACTAATACAAGCAAAAAAAAGGAGACCATGAGCTGCTACAAGGGCTGCAAAATCCCTTTCCAAACCACTCACACACACAATTGCTGCAAATTTTCAGCTTGAGCAAGTCATTTTCTACCTCTCATATCTTCCTCATCTGAGCTCCGTTTTGAGTGATCTTGGAGCCTTCGGAAAGCTCTTGATACCCTCTTCAAGGAAGTGTAAGCCTTTGATTGAAACCACGGGCCGTTTGAGGCAGAAACGGCCGCGAAAGTTGTTGTTCGTCACTGCAAAAACCAGAAATGTGTGTTGTCCGAGTTTTGCAAGGATGATTTCTCGGTCATCCGAAGTCCAATATTAAGGTACTATAGCTCGTTTTAAAGCTTGTAATATCTACTTCAACTTTCATTTTATGAGAAACACCAATTGACCTCTTAAAACATGTGGAAAATGGCGTCGAAGAGGGGCTGTTCGTGATTGCAGAACCCAAAAAAATCAGATAAACTGTGTTTTGCCCGAGTTTGCGAGGCTGTTTCGTGGGTCATCCGAACTCCGATCTTGATGTACTAGGGCTCATTTTAAAGCTTGTTATATCTACTTCCATTTCTATCTTATAAAGAATAGCTAATGAGCACTTGAAACACATCAAAAAAGGCGTCGAAGTAGGCTGTCGGACACGCTAATCTGATAGTTAGAAAATTTTTGGAAAATCTGTCATGATACTATAATTTTGTGCTTGCTGTTATGAATTTTTAAAAATACTTAAACATGTCAGATTTGCTTGAAATTTGGAGGATACGTTCATAAAACAACTAGGAATGTTGTGTAAAAATTTTGTCTCAAATAGATAAGTCTAATGGGGTTAAATGAGCTGCCTTTTGACTGTCTATCATATGCAATCCGAAAAACCAAAATTTCCTGATAGCACCCTTGGAAAACATACTAAACAGGGTCCAAAATTCATGAAATAAAATTCTGGAGACACATTAGGAAGTGTAGATCATAATTGGAAAATATCACGTAAATCCAATATACGGATTGACAGCAGAAAAATTGTGAGTCTTGCTGCGCAGTTAGAACAAATAGGACCAGATTTAAGCATCTCTATGATTCCAGTCAAAAACTATAGTAAATGAGTTCATAAAAATTGAAACCAAGATTCTGGAGAACATTTGAATAATATAGATCAAATCTGAAAATTTTCACACAAATCCAACGGTCGAATTGATCACAGGAAATTTAGAAACTCCACTCTATAGATAGAAAGGAAAATCCAGAATTGGAGGTTCTTGTTATTTCAGTTGGAAAACGTGTCACATGAAGTCTAAACTGGAAAGTTTCGCGTAAATCCAACGGTTGGATTGTCTGCAGGAAAATTGACAAATTTTCTGCGCAAATTAAAACTAAAAGGCTTAGAATTAACTAAGTGTTGAAAATTGAGAATTTTGACCCAATGACTTGATTTTGACCAAATTGACCAATTTTGACTAGGTCGACGGAATTTGACCAGTTGACCAATTTTGACCAATTGACCAGGTTTGACCGATTCAAATTCGAATTGACTGAGATCGATTACGAATAGTAGGACCGAATTAAGCAGTATTTTATGAGGAACTGAAATTGGGTCTAACATAACGCAGATTTGAGCGTAGATCGGGGGACTAGGCCGAGTGTCGTGGGGACATCGGTGCGTGAGACCCAATGTGAGTAGTTTAATTCAGTTGTTATCTTAACTGTATTCCTTGCATGGAAATGATTGAAATTGTCATCGATTGAGTAGTTTCTCATGTTGAGCTACAATGATTGATTTAAAATATACGTAGTTGTACACTGATAGGGAGACCATAGGCTCGAGGTCCAAGTGCAGGGTTAGGATACACGATGAGATTGGTTTAGGCTCGAGGTCCGAGCATCAGGGTTAGGGCATATGATCAGTGCGCCTAGTCTCAGACCCGCTCGAGCACGACACTTGAGGACCGAGCGCAGGGTTAAAGTGTTTGATGAATGCGCCTAACCCTTGACCCGCTTGAGTGGCCGGTACGCCTAACTCATGACCCGCTCGAGCAATGACCATAGGGTTGTATTTGATGTTTGGGACCCTAGTTTTGATAAAATTTTGAGCTACATGTATTTAAACTGTTTTTCTTCAATTGTCGCACTGATTTTAACTGTTTTTATAACTTACCATGACTCTTGAGAATTTGTTATACTATTGCTATTCATGCATACATGCACTGTTTTTGGATGCCGGTTAGATAATATATTAATTTTACTACTCACTGAGCCACGTTGACTTTTAAGCTCACCATTATACTAACATTTCAGGTTCCTCAGCAACTGATAGAGGGAAAGGCGCAGTGATAGCCTAGTCCTGGAGTGGTCCTCCGTTTCTTTTTGTTTCTATCTAAGGTCGGTCACATTTTGTATGTCTGTAATTGTTTAATGGTCAAACTGTACTTTTAGAATATGGTAATATGTAATATTTTGTTACTTTCGCACCTTATAGTATGAATAGTTAAATTACTCTGATGTCATTTGTCGTAGAAATTGAAATGTAAGGGCTTAACAGTGATTGGGCGAATTCAACTCGATGAGTGAGTTTGTTGATTTATTGTGCCGGTCAGGCTGTCCTTCGGCCTAGGGAAGGGGTCCCAACACATGATTAATGTTTTGTTGGATACATAGAAACATGTTAGTGTGCTTGGGATTCATGATTTTATGAAAATATATGAATGCATTGCGTGTTGAATGATCTTTGATTATGATGCATATATATCTTAATTAGCCTCGCGAATACAATGATTAATGATATATTTAAATCCCTTAAATCTTGTATAGGACTTGGAAATATATAATGGAATGATTTTATGATGCGAGTTTTGATGTTGAGATATCTATATCCATGATTTGTAATAATAAATTATTAATTAAGATAATAAAATACTTTCTGGGGCAAAATTTTTGATATTAGTTATCCTTGGTGGACCCAAGACTTGAAATGGGTTGCTTCGACAAGAAATGATGGTTGTTATGGAAACAGGAGTTGAGATTGATTGCTTAGTGTAACCTTGAATTGATATTGATATGAAATGAAATTGTACATATATAAATTTTTAATAGAAAGCATAGAGCACAAGATATTAGATGGGCCACCTAGAATACCCTCTCTACCAATAAAACTTTGACTAAATAAAACGTTGTCTAAATGCCAAATACACGAAAATGTATGGGTGTTTATCTCTTTATACTTATTTGATGTTTATTATAAGCCTCGAAGGATTTATTAGGCTCTTAGAATTCATCCATTTTTATTTTCCTGACGTATAGTAGAGAAGTATAGATTGGAGAAGATTTAATACAGGGTATTCAAGTTTTGAACTTTGTTTAATTTTAAGTTTTGTTCTTTGATTGGAATTTACTACATATAGACATTTATACTGATGGCCCTTACGGGTAAGAAACTCATTGGAACACTCTTCATGATTTTTTTTTTTTTTTTTTTTTTTTTTGTTGGGCAAAGGGGCTTGAGATGTTTTACTTCAACGTTTGGTTTGAACTTAGTTGTAATGATGTTTGAATAACATGTTGGTTATAGATGGATGAGCATGTCACAATTATTTTATATTAGAAGTTCTGTAACTATTGCTATGATTAAGTGTAAATTGAACGACAATCAAAGATTTGTAAGAATAAGTGACACACTAGAATAGTGAACCGAGGCTATCAAAACTAATCATTTTTAAAGGTATATATAATTCAAAGAAAAATTGTTAAGAAGTATTGTACAACTATATGTCATTTTTCGAGTAAGAAGTTTGTTCTCTATCAATTTTCTTTCAAAAGAATGGGCCAATTTTAAAGGAAAAGAATATTTAAAAGAAAATAATTTCGAGGTGTTGCAATGAGGAGCACACTTTATTTCATCTTAACATTGATTTTATTAAGTTTAAATTAAAACTTATTTCTATTTTAAGTCTATTTTGATCAAAACTCAAAGAAAATTAAAGATTACATCTTAATTTTGGAATGAAACCCCTTTTTATGGGTGGAAGCCTGTTTCTATCCACACTTAAAAAACTTGAGAGTTCTCTTAATATTACTTAAAACTCTAAAATTTTAAACCTTGTTTCAATTTTGCATCTAAGCAATACTTTTCTTTTAAACTCCATCCATTCAACTATTAAAACTTTTATTTATCAGTCTAAATGTGAAGTGTGCACTTGAAGGCGGAGTATGGTTTGTTATATCGGGTGAAACTTTTATAATTTCAATGTAAAAGCACTTTTTTGTCACTAAAACACAACATTTTGAAATTTTTCTTAAATGCTTAATTTTACAAAATATTTTTTTATTAAATTAAGTGTTGCAATAATTAATTTAAAACAACAATTGCACTCACTTTTATATAAATCCAATATTCAACCAGATTTAGAACTGGTTCTATTAAAATTCATTAACCAATGGATTAACTTGCATTTCCCTACAATTCTATGGAAAATACCCTTCCAATTACTCTTCTATTCCTTCTTCACTTATATTTCCACAACTAATCAGAAGAAAACCAGAGTTGCAGGCACGTTTAGCCCTCCATCCATTTCTCTTGATCCCTCTTATCCCAGTGAGCTAACAGCAACCAATGAACCTCCAGACTTGAGCTCATCAGCAACATCTTCATTTTCGGCATTCAAAAGGTAAGGAGGTGACTCAATAGCATCTATAGCTGCATCAGAATCGAGCTCTTCCAGCTTTTTAGTAGGATCCAATGCTTCAAAGCAATCTCACTCCTCTATTCATTTGGTAGGGTCTAAAGAGCAAATCCCTCTATTTCTGCTCCCGGGGCCTTCGGAGCCCACTTGTTAGTCAATGATCTAGATTTGGCTAATTGATCTAATGCCTCCGATGCCATGGCTTAGAAGTAATTCCTTTCTTCCGATTTCGATCCAATGCCTGAACCTCCGGAGCAACTAGTCATTATGCATCTACTTCAAGCCCATCAAAGCGATTCAAGCTCTTCCGCTCCTGCTAAGCCCAAAACAAAAGGGCAAAAGCGCCTCACTCTGGTCTCTCTACTCCATATCCAAGTCCATCATTCAAATCCACATCTTCAAGTGCTCCAATTCTCTTATCCGATCGAAGGCAAGATGAAGCACTCGACTGCCCTTTCTCCTCTAGCTATGAACCAATGTCATCCACTTCTCCTCCACCCTCTTATGCTCTTTCCCCCGAGTCCGGGCCATCCACTGCTCAGGCTCATCAACACCGAATATATGTTTCATCTGTCTAGTAAACTCCAATGCATTCTGATAGAACTTCTTTCTTTTTATTTTATTTTTATTTTTTTATTTTTATTTTTATTTTTATTTTTTGTTGAAGAATCGGCTCGCTTCTGGATTGGAATATGAGATCTTTACAATAAAATAATTTAATAATATTCCTATGATTCATCAAATTAAACCAAATAAAATATATTGCATGCTTTTATTAATTATTCAAATCATGTCAAACCACTTTTTTTTTTCTAATAACAAGTTTGGTTAAATGAACCCAACTTTATACTATGGCAATTTTTTTAATAAAAAAAATTCAAACCAAGTTACAAACTTTTTTTGGAAAGATAAATGATTTGTGTGTGTGTGTGTGTTTGTACTAAAATAAGCTCTGATAGTTAAATTGAAAACTTTGTAAGTTTTAGGTTAAAATTATAGCAAAGGGTACTTTTGGGCTTTTAATAAAAATGACACCAGGTATGTTAAGGGAATCAATTGTCATTATACATATTGTAGATTAAAGAGAGATAAGACTGGAAAGGTTGCAAAAAAAGGACTTTTCTTATTGATTTTGGGATAGTTAAGAGTGATTTAGGGAGAAAAAAGGAAGGATTTTACATTAACTGAGCTTCCAATTTCAAAAGAAAATAATAGCAATAATAATAATAATGAGTTATTTGTGGTTGCTAATTTTATGGGGTAAATTAAGTTCGTCGTCAATTTGAATCTCAGCAAATTTTGATCAACATGATGGTTCATTTATTATCGTGTAATTTAGATTACTATTACAAATTTAGTCTTAGTTTAAATTTCAATTAACTTATAGTTACCAAATATTATAGAAAATTTTTGGTTTATTATAACATATATATTTATCAATATTTGTATTTATTTATCCAATATAATGGTAAGAAAATACTTTCAATGGTAAGGCGTCGAACCTCTAAAGCAACCAACCGGTGCAACAGCCTAAGAAGTTCATCTCTAATTCACTCACTTGACTGCTCAATCCACCGTTCACAGACATCAAAATGTAGTCAAGTAATAAATTAGTAGAGGAGCTAAACTACCAAATGATTTGTACATTATTTACAAGATTTCCATAATACAATTGACTTGTTCAACCCATAACATGACTTGTTCAATCCATAACAAACAAGAATTCTCAAAATATATCCAAACCAACCGACAAGAAGGGACTCCTCTGATCTAGGGGATCACTATCCTTTCCCCTTCTTTTGATGCCAATGCACCTGAAATAGTTAGAAAAAACAATGAGCCTAAAGACAATGGCAGGCTCAATGAATAGTAATTTTAATAGATAACTACAGCAAATGTTTTGAAATAACACTATGTATACATGAGTGGATAAAATAATATGTAGATGTAAACACATGAATCACAAAACTATGAATGTACACGTGCACATAGGTTAGTTGACAAGTTTCAATGTTGGCACATTGCAACCCTCACTAAGCTAGGTGGTAACATCTAAAGAGATCTAGTATAATCATATGTTTGTCTCTCATGTTTTAAAATAATGTTACAAATGGGAACACTATATGCAAGTACGTCAAATCTACTTAATAGATCCAAGAATATTATCAAAAATCCAAAGTCTGTCACTCAACTTGTCTAGGTAAAGCCTTAAAAACTTAGAACGATAAAAATATATATTTTATGTAATTTCTAAATAATACATGCAAAAACATAGATATAAAAAATGGAACAGTCAAACAAAAATAAAAGAATAAGTAAATTAATGACATTATTACTCATAGATATTTCTCTTTTCACTTTTCTTAGTGTATGGTTGTCAAAAACACCAGAACCTATGCATAATACATATTCCCTCATTATTTAGTGTCATGAGCTCGTTATTCTTGCAATACTACAAGTCAATTCTACTTTGACCAATGTTTGACCAAGTCAACAGTGGGTCAAAGGCTTTCTTTGAGTCCAAGTCTAACTGACATGGTTTGGTCATGTCATTTATGCACACTATGTACATTTTCCACTCAAAAATTCCTTCTGCGCAATAATATTGTCAAAGAGATAAACTATACATTCGATTCACATCCTATTTTCTAGATTTGATCTAGATCCATAAAAGTATGCTCAAGATTTTTCTCTTGATTTTTGGACGTCTTTTTAGTACCCTTTCTAGCTCCATCTTTCAGCTATTCTCTTTGTACAGTTGAATATTGTAGAAGAAATGCTACAAATACTACTTTGTACTATGGATTGCAATTCCAGTAAAAAGGGTCTCTTGGGCTTTGGATTGTTGAGTGTAAGTCTCACATCAGAGAATTTTCAACTCAAATTATCAGCCAAAGTGAGGTCTAATTGAATCAATAATTGGTAGTGCGTACAACACTAGCTTATTATTTGGTCATTAATCACAAGTTCATGTGGTCTGCTTGCATTTCAACTTGACATTCAAGGTTCCAGCAAGATAACATAGGTGGAACAAACTCTTTTATGCTCAGAACAGCGGTACAACTTCCCAAAACATAAGTTCTATAACCCCTTGCATTGTCACAATTGAATTAGACCATACGTTCACCATTTCTGTCAAGGTTTAAACTAAATTGCATAGTTCAATATACTGTTTTGATGTCCAGATTTCACATCCCCTAAGGTCAGGTTATCTAACATCAATTGGCGTTAAGATTCTCTTGAAATAAATCAGAACTGAATCATTCAGTTCTAAAAATCATCTACACCAAGGTTGAGATGGCGTACTTCCACTACGAATTCTATTTCCGGAATTCTCGTATTCAACATGTCCTATTCAACCTTAAAACATAGTTGTAACGTGCCAGGATTCAGTAGCCAAAAGGCCTCGTGTCCAGTCACAAGGTTTATACCAAAACCATACCAAAGTATACTTCAACCATAGCAGCTATTGTACCACTACTAATAGTTGATCATTAATCAACAAATTAGAGCCAAGCTCAATCGTATACATCAAGGAGAAGTGCTCGATCAAACCAGTGGAAATCTCCTATTCTAATGGTTGTGCTACTATTTTCTCCAATGTGTTTGCTTCACGACCATGTTGATATACTCTTTTCAATCCCTTTGGATTGCCACCAATATTTTATGCGCTTGAGCTTTTAGGTTGCAGTAACGGAGGAGAAAATTAAGGAGAGAATGAGCTGCAGGAGATGTTGAGAATGGAAGAAGGAGAAGTGTGCACTTTAAATCTACATCATGCTGGAGGTGTCAAGTGAAAAGACTCCCACTTAACAGCTCAATTTGGGTAAGACGTGCTGTTTATAGTGATATGCTCTGGTTTCGTGGTAAGCTCTGACGTTACTGCAGTATCAACTTGCTTTTTTTAGTTCACCTTCTGGTTACCATAGTAATTAATGGTGTTACTATGGTAACATGTATTCTTATTTTTCATTTATAATTACTCAATATTTCAAGTTTCAGTTCTTCATAACTCAGTGTTCATTAATTTGTAGAAAAATACCATGGAATCGACACTAATTCATTATATATATATAATTTACTGACCCGCCTAATTCTTATTTTTCTCTTTTCTTTTATTGTCATAAACTTCTTCTCATCTTTTCAATGTGAACAATTTAATTTATTTCTTATTCAAGCACACTTTTTCTATAATCATCCCGAATTTATAGTTATACTAAAAACTTTTCAGGCTATATAATTATAAAATCTCATAAAATAATTGTGGGGTACGTTACCAAATGCCAATTTTAGTTGTTACTAAACAGCAAAAATGGTAATTGTATCATTTGGTACAATGATTCAAATCCTCAATAAATTAACAATGTTGCAGTTAATCAAACAATGTTTATAACTTGACGTTTAGCACAAGACATTGTCCATCCATAGATTACTAACATTCACTTTGACAGCAATGCACTCGTGCAACTTACAGCAGCTTCATAAGTAACAGCTACTGCTACAACTATTGCTATGCATCAGCCACAGCGTTACTGACGACCTATGATATTAGTAGCACTAAAAAGTGTCTCCCAACTTGCCCTGGCTAAGAGGCAGCGCTTTCTTGAAATTGCGTTCTAGAAGGGTTTCTAATAGAGGTGACAATTTATGACACGACACGATAATTCGATACGAACACGATTCGAAGTTAACGAATTTGGGTTTAGCATAAACGGGTTTGAGTCAAAACGGCTCAAACACGATTAGACACGACTAAATGCGGGTCAAAAATAGGTTAACCTGATAAACTCGAAAATGACACGTTTAACACGATTATACATAAGTTAAGAGATAAACTATAAATAAGTTCATTTAAAATTAATATATTTATTAAGTTGTTGGTAGTGTAATTTATTTATTTTTTTAGATATAATTTTTAAAAATTTTAATTTATTTTTAATATATTTTATATTTTTATTAATATTTTTTATAAAAAAATTATTTTTAAAATTGATTATAAAAAGTTGAATAGGCCATATACAGGTACACGATTATAAACACGATTACGACACAACCCATTTACAACACGACTCGTTTATGACATGACCCAATTATGACACGACCTGTTTACAATATGTATGACACGACTCGTTTACGACACGACCCATTTATGACACGATGACATGAATTGTCACCCTTAGTTTCCAATAACTTGTTTCCTTTGCTTGCGACGAGTGAGAGTCAAAAGGGTATTAATAACTGGCCTTGCCCTTTCTGTACTCTTGATAACAAAGAAGAACATGACCCGATACAAAACCACCATCCCCAACAAAATACCGAGATCAACCCATTTTGAGTAGCTCATCTTCATTTCCCATGTTCCTCTCAAAATTGCTTCACCACTAATAGTGTTGTTGGGTCCTTGATCAACTTGATTATTAATGTTACCATTAATGGGAAATGTAAGCCCCAAGTACTCATTCTTGTAAAACCCTTCAAAAGCGTACCTGTGGAATGCTATGTAGTAAGTTGGGTACTTCCAGATAGGCTTAGGAAGATCGTTTGGCAATTGAAAGAAGCCACCATTTAATATCATCAAGCCTTGAACACCAGATCCTGCGATGATGCCCATGAGGTAATCCGGAACTAGACTTGCTATGAGCATCATTAAACTTTCGACCAACATCATGCAAGTGAAGAGTAGTAGACTGAAGTAGATGAAATGTTGGAACCCTTTTTGAAGGCCCACTAGGTAATAAGCTATGGTTCCCGGGATGAGTGAGACCAGAAGCAAGTAGGGAATGGAAGAGAGTGTGTTGCCCGTGACAAATGCCAAAACACCGTAGTGCCCATTTAATCTTTCTCGTCCAAATATCTAAACAAGAGGACCCATTGCCCCAAAAAAAAATAATAAATAAATAAAATAAAATAAGAAGTAAGAAGTCAGAAAATTAATGTTGTACTGTTTAGTATAAAACTGTTTCTAGGATCAAAGATATCTATTCAAAATCATGCAAATGCTACTATTATGAAATTGGGGTGGTCAGGCATCGTTCCAATTATTGTATTATTATATATTTTAGGTGGCTGTAAAACTATTTTTACGTCCTTGTAACAGGTTTATTATTATTATTATTATTATTGAAAGGATGGTGCAAGTAAAACCCATGGAAAAAAAGAAAAAAAAAAAAGATCAGCAAATTAATGTTGTAAACAATTTAAAGGCGCTCAGGTTAATTTACACTCAATTTAAATACGAAAATATGCGGCGATGTTGTTTATTCAATAACTTCTCGTTGACACCAAATATTATAATTTATTTTCATAATTATGAGATGGATAGGCACATATTTTAAGGTGTGTACATTACTTTTTAAGGTATATAGACACACCATATTATAAATTGACATGTTTGATGTTTAAAATAAAATTTATACCATATTTTTCTATATATATATATACATATATATGTATGTATGTATACACGATTTTTAAATTTGTGTTTTTACCCATATATGTCTTAACTTTTTTTATTTATTTAAACAAATGCATAAATAATTGTATCTTTTCTTTTATATATGTATATATATATACACGATTTTTAAATTTGTGTTTTTACCCCTATATGTCTTAACTTAACTTTTTTATTTATTTAAACAAATGTATAAATAATTGTATCTTTTCTTTTATATATATATATATCTTTTTCTTAGTAGAAAAAAGTAAGTCAGTGACAGTAGCTAGCTACTCTGAAATTTTACTATGATAGCTAGCCTTATATTGGAAACATATTGATGCATGTTTAGTGAAGTAGTATACCTTCAGTTCCTCGACAAAGGAGGGAAATCCACCAATTGTCATTATGGTCAAGAATGAGACAATATACATGAGAACCGAAGACCTTGCCTGTAAAACCACACGCCACATCACTCGCTTATACATTTACACACAGAAGTTAATTTCTATATATGAGCGATATAATTAGGTAAAATCTATTTTAAATATTAAATATTATAATATACTTTTACAATTATTAAATGAATAAATACATGTTTTAAACTATATATTATATTTTTATTTCATAATATAAATATACACCATATAATATATTATAGCATCTACCCTATAAAATAAGATTCATATAATATTGTCATCGATATATTACCTTAATTGAGCTAAAACTATGACCAACGTCATAAAAGATAGTCCCTGCACACAAGGAGATTGCAATATAGATTGCAAGGCGAAGCCAGTAGTAGCCTGGATCACGGTACATATTGACAAATGATCTTCTAGTTAGAACAATGGCCGACGTAAGGAAGCAAGCATGGCTTCCCCTCTTCTCTAGAGGTACTTCCTCCTGCCAAATTAGAATGAATCTTAAGGGATTAATAATAATGATGATGATAATAATATTAATAATTATTCCATGTAGAAGTGTATGACGATTTAATTGCTATCGTACCGCTGTTGATAATTGGGCTACAGAGATTCTAACTCGCTGACAAGTTTCAGACGAGTTATATGACTCGATAAGACTGTCAATCACCTTCTCAGTTGCTCCCTTCTCACCGAAGCCTTGTTCTATGTTCTAATTAGTTGATTACAGACGTTAATTAAGAGGGAATTAATTATGTATCAAAAGGGAAACATAAATAAATATATATATATATATATGATGGGTATTTGATAATTAAATTACTACCTTATCAAAATCTTTGTTGATTGTTCTAAGGAAGTGATCAGATGGGTTCCTCATACCAGGGCATGGAAATCCATTTTGGGCAAAGAACTACAATTTTAATTTCGAACAATTAGTAAAATTTATTAATTAATAAACGAAATCTTATTATTAGAAGTAATGAATTTAACTTATCACCTGGTTTGCAGCATTAGTGGGACCAAAGTAAACTGTTCTGCCTGAGGAAAGAAGGCAAAGATTTTGGAATAGCTCAAAGACTTCAGCACAAGGTTGATGGATCGATGAGACAACGGTCAAGCCATGCCGTTGCGTCAGTTTAAGGATTTTAGTCATGACGTGGTACGACGCTGCGCTATCAAGCCCACTCGTGGGCTCATCTAAGAAGAGAAGCTTTGGCCGAGTTAGTATCTCCATGCAAATGGAGACTCTTCTCTTTTGCCCACCACTTATCCCCTTCGTTCCACGCCCTCCAATTCTCGTGTTCATGGCTCCCTGCAACCCCATCTCACGTATCGTCGCCTCTGCTATCTCCATCTTTGCGGATTTGGGCATGGAGTTAGGAAGTTGGAGCTGAGCAGAGTAATATACTGCTTCTTTAACCGTTAGAGTTGTCATCAAGTAATCATCTTGAGTCACATAAGCCTAAATTTTACAAGAAAATTACTAAAACTGAGGCACTCTATGTGTGATTTAGTGCATGATTTACAAGATCACTGAAAAAAGAGATGAAGGGTTCTCAAATATTAATATATATATATATATATATATATATATATATATATAAGCTCTTAATTTAATATCCAAATACTAAACATAGCAAAATTTGTCAATAGCAAAGTAGCCAAAAATTCTTGCAATATATATATGTATGTATGTATGTATGTATGCATGTATGTTTGTATGTATTGGGTAGTAAAAAGCAAAAAATAAAAATAAAATAAAATAAAATAATAAAATTGTGAAATTGAAGAACTAACTAATTAATGAACTTTGCTCAAAATACCTTAATCACACGGTAGCCCTGAATATTGTAAAATTTAAGAAACCTAGCTCATGCGCAATCTTTCGGATAATCTTTACTTAGGTGCAGCTTTTATATATATTCGAATTATGCGAATATTTCAACTGAGTCGTATCTAATATTATTTTAGTCAGTTTAGAATTAGTACAAATTTTTTGTCTGAATTACCGAATTGCCAAAAGCCAGGTTCTCTCGTCGACCGTTAACTAGAACATGTCCTGACTGTGTGACATTTGAGTTCAATCTTCCTGCATCATTAGACACCAACAATGTCAATTCATCAATAGAAAACTTCCATGCACATTCTTCTTTCATATACGTATAAAAGAAGCAATTGATTATCTATATACATGAGCTAGCTAGTAAAGTACAAGCAATTGATTATCATAAAGTTAGTTATCATTAATTACCTGCTAATGCATCAAGAAGAGTGGACTTGCCACAACCAGATGGACCCATGATGGCCAGTACTTCTCCAGGTTGGGCATACCCAGTGAGCCCTTGAAGAATTGCCTGATTCCCTTGTTTCCCGTTGGCCGCTATCACCCACAAGTCCTCCCATGTCAAGCAAACTCCACTCTTCTTTTCAGAATCTATGACAGTTACAACTGATCTATCTCTTCTAGCTGAATAAGATGATAAAACACAGTCCGTTTCAGGGGCGACAGCAAAATTAGCAATTTCAATCACAGTGTCTCCTAATTCGCCATTAATGCCATTTGAGAAGGGCTCGTGAGGAAATGAGCTTGTTGGGCTAAAAGTAATAGTCTTTGAGGAGCTAGAAAATAGGGCCATCTTTGTTAGGAAAAGTCGGTAAGATAAGAGAATCAGAAGGAGAACAACACTAATTTATAGCTAGGCTAAGGCAAGGTTGACGGAGCTGTTCCTTTTTCATGTCAACATGAATTCTCCAGGAGTAGTGGCTGATATTGAATCATGTGTTTTGTGGCTGCTATTGAATCATAACATGTATATCATTTATGATTTTAGGTGGTGATCCTTGAATACACTTAACTGAGGATGGAGTATGATGGGTGGCTATGCTCGTTTTCCATGTTTTGCAGTTAGAAAGAACTATAAACCTAAAATATTTAAGAAAGTTAAATACCAACATTCAAAAAATTATAGTTAGTGGTTGGTACCCTAGTTAGAAACATTTTCAAACAATTTTTTAATTAAAAAAGCATGCATGTTTAGTTGATGAATCCATGAAAACATGCATGTTTAGTTGATGAATTTGGTTGTCTATCCACGTTTTTGAAAATTATTTTCAATTCAACCTGCGATTCAGGAAGAAAACATTTTTGTTTTTCTTCTTTTTTTCACATTTTGAAGAAAAACATTCAAAAAGAATATTTTAAAATCTTATTGTTAAAAGCTATTTTAAAATTTAAACCTAACAGTCCCTAAACTTTTCTATTGATCAATTGGATTTGTTTAATTGTAAGCAAATAGCGTAGACACTTCTTTTTAATTTAATCTTTTTTACCTGTTTTTCCTTTCTATTAAGCTTGTGAATTCTTCTTCTTACATTGTATTATCTTTTAACTACATTTTTTTATTTTTTATTTATTATGCTTATTTAATCATTTATTTTTATTTTATGTGACAATTACTAATTAATTCATATTTAAAGCACACTTTTACTTTTTTTTTAATTTTATATTTTATTTAACAAAAATGATTTTATCAAAAAGTGCAAAGTTAAAATAGTTAAAATTATTAAAATCTTAGATCTATTTATTTCTAAAACTAGACACCATTATTTATTTTTATAAAATTTAAAATAATTTATTTATAATATCTATGAAAGAAAATTTATATTCTAATATATAAAAGCACACAATTAGAAAAATATATGAAATGGACCTCTTATTTATATGATGTGATCATCAACTAATGTTGAATGCATGTCTTGACGTCATTAGTACAATTATGTGAACAAGCATTTATAAGTTGTTTGAATATTTATTCCACCTTTCTTTTTTTCTTCTTTTGGGTTGATCAAAATTTAATTTTGACACTACTTCTGAGGGCTTTTATATCATGTCGCTGTACCTGTATAATTCTTCTGAAACTCGCCTATTATAATTTACACGACAGTTTCATTTTTCTTTATGAAATTATATTATATATGTTGATTAAAGTTTGAACTCTAATTAATTTCAATAGCTTAGCAAGAAAAAAAGGTTAGTGCATGCAGGAGATTCACGATGGGCTCAAGTGCTCCAAGCATGCAGGAGATTCACGTTCTGCTCAAGCGGTCAAAGCATGCCGGGCACAATCACATATGGGTCCAACTCACGATGGGCTCAAGTGGTCCAAGCATGCAGGAGATTCACGTTCTGCTCAAGCGGTCAAAGCATGCCGGGCACAATCACATATGGGTCCAAGTTGCACATTTATTTATGTCAGCGAGATGAGAGCGTTCGCAATGCGGTCATCAACGCCCGTATTAATTTTTTTTTTTCAAATGACCTATTAGCAATCTCATGCGCTCAGTTTACACCGAGCATATAAGTATTACGGACACCCTAAGGGCATCCCTATGACGACCCATAATTTAATATACAAAAATTTTCGAGCCTAATGTATAAATTTTCTAAAATTTTAGTAGAAATATATGAATTTTTTCTTAATTTTTTTAATTTTGAATTTATTATTAAAGAAAATTAGAGTAATTAGAAAAAATGTAATTTTAGGGATAAAATATATGAAATCATAAGAAAAATGTAAATTCTTGAAGGAAATGACTTTTGGGATTGATTGTTGAATTTTCAGAATGATCGTGAAATTTTTAGAATGATTAATAGAATTTTCAGATGAAAAATGTAATTTTTGGGTGATTATTGAATTTTTGAAAAAAATAATTAGATAAATGATAAAAATGGGTGTATAATTAGAAATTTGATGAAAAAGTGATTTACTAGTAATTTTAACAATTTAAAAAAAATGATGAAAAACGATTATATATAAGTGTATATATACATATATACAAAGGTGAAAAAAAAAAGCTTAACAAAAAGAAAAAAAAATCAAATAGATGGAATTGGGCCACCTGGGCAGCCCAAGGGCATGGGCCTGGGTTGCCCAGGCCCATATGAGCCGGGCTGGGCGCACAGCCTAGCCCACTCCTCCTTTTCCTCTTTTCCTCTTTTCCCTCTCCTTCCTCCTTTTTCCTCCTGATTTTCAGTTAGGAAAATCAGATTTTGTTCTGACTTTTCCCATAGTTTTAACCCATGGTATTGGCCATTAATGCATCCCCAAACACCTCTCCTTGTTTGCTGGAACATTGAGCCACAAACCAAGCAATTTACAGCCGGATATGATGCTCAAAAGAGGTTGGAATGATCATTCAAACCCCACCATCAACACCATAGTTGCAAGAAAACTATTTTGAACACCCCACCTTCAACCCTTTGTATCTTCTTCATCCCAGCTTAGATTTGCATGTTCTTATAGTCGTTGGAAAGCTTAGACTGCCCTCTTCAAGAAGGTCTAAGCCATTAATCACGAGCATGGACCATTTGGAGCAGAAACGGCCATAAATCTTGCTGTTCGCGACTGCAAAAATCCAAAAACATGTGTTGTTCGAGTTTTGTAAGGCCGATATCTCACTCATCCGAACTCCGATCTTGAGGTACCATAGCTCGTTTTGAAGTTTATAATGTGTACTTCAACTTTCATTTTATGAGAAATACCTCCTGACCTCTTGAAACATGTCGAAAATAGCGTCGAAGAGGAGTTGTTCATCACTGCGAAACCCAGAAAATTCAAACCATTGAGTTCGTCCAGTTTTGCGAGGCCGATAACTCATTCATACGAACTCTGATTTTCAGGTAATATAACTCTTTTCGAAGCTTGTTATGTCTACTTCATTTTTTATTTTATGAAGAATGGCAAATGAACACTGGAAGGATGTCAAAAATGACGTCGAAGTAGGCTGCCGGACATGCTAATCCGATACTTAGAAATTTTTTTGAAAATCTGCAGAAGTACCGTGATTTTGTGCTCTTTGTTAGGAATTTTTAAGAAAACTTAGAGGTGTCTAATTTGCCTGAAATTTGGAGTATACATTTATGAAACAACTAAGAATGTTGTTAAAATTTTGGTCTCAAATAGATAAGTCTAAGGGGGTTAAATAAGC
>JAJIYU010008389.1:0-18024 GCA_030144865.1 Tinospora cordifolia | reverse complement strand
GGGGGTGTCCGTTGTTTTTTTTCTCCTGTTTTCTCCCCATGTTGCGCCCCCCCCCCCCCCCCCCCCCCCTAAGCACCACGCCCCTTGAACGAAAACTGACATAGCCGCAAGTTCAGTGAGGAAATCCTCCCTTGCTGGGCTGTCGCAAGGGCCATACACAACTGAGAACCACCAATCCTAATTCCCATTCTCCTGTAGTCTTAGGGTGAGGGAGTACTCTCCTTCCAGCTTCTCCTTCATTGTGAACTTTCGAGAGTCCCACATTATAATTATTCCCCCTGCCGATCCTTCTGCTGCCAGGTCAGCCCAATCTACGAATGAGCGTTTCTACCAGCCCGTGATCATTTGTCTATCATAGCACACTTCTTTGTTTCCTGAAGGGTTATTATATCCGCTTTGGAAGATCGGATGGTCTTTCTGATGGCTTGAATCTTGGTGGCGTTGCCCCCACCTCTTATGTTCCAGTTGAGAATCTTCATTGAAAAGGAAATTCCCGACCACCATTAGGAGCCTGATCACTGGCTTTCTACCAGCAGTGCATCGATCGTTGTTAGAAACGCTCAAATAGGCTCAATTTCCTTCTCCTGAAACGCTTCTGTGTTCTCTTCCTGTCTTTTCCACTGCATCATGAGCTCTTCATTTTGTTGTTGTACCTGGCAAGTTGTTGTTTCTCCTTGCATCTCTTGCTGCTTTGGTTTATTTAGTTTCGCGTAGTCCGTCTCTGTCAGCATCCTCGTTGTGTTCGGAGGCGTGGGTCCAATGAATGAGTGTGGTGTTACATCCGAGGTTTCAGAGGGGAAGAGGTGGAGTGGGGTGAGGAAAAATAGAAGTTTTGTGAGTGGTGACAAACCTGTTTGTGCCTTCTTTCTTCGTGTTGTGGTAGATGGTCTTCCTCCTCCGCATACCACGTAGAGTTATCCTCTTCCGTGAATGGAGTCTCAGGGACTCCTAGCTCTGATCCATAGGCCTCGCTCTGCTCCCTTCCGTCCTCCGTATCTCTCCTTGTCATCCTCGGTATCTCCGACTGAGCCTCCCACCTAGCTACCTGCTTCCCCTAGATTTTTGTAAGAGGAGGTCGCTTACGATTACTCAAGATTGTCCTAGAAGCTCAACCCACATATTTTATGTCAGTTTTTAAGATGCTAAAAAAAGTGGCAGGGCTCATTGAGAAGCATATGAGGAACTTCCTGTTGAAAAAAGAAGACGAGGATAAAGGTCCAAACATAGTAAGATGGGAACCGGTTTGCAAAGAGATCCAACAAGGAGGTTTAGGCGTAGGGGGGGTGATCAAACAGAACGTTGCTTTGAAGGGTAAATAGTTGTGGAGAATGCATGAGAGGCCGGATGCTATGTGGGCTAAAGTGTTTAAGAGTATTCATGGATCTAAGGCGTATGGAAAAGAGGCTGGGTTGAATGAGAGAAGTAGCCATAGATCCCCTTAGAAGGACATCTACGGTATATATGAAAAATTCAAAGAAAACATACTTTGGAGAGTGGGTAAAAAGGATAAAGTTGAATTCTGTAGTGATCCTTGGTGTGGAGCAGAAGAACTTAAAAAGCAATTACCTAACATTTGCAGATTATCAAATAAAAAGGAGGTGCCGATTTCTGAATTCAGAACATGCAACATAGTTGATAATCGGGTTATTTGGGGATGAAATCTTCTCATGAGCAGAAACATTGAGGATGGGTACATAGCAGAAATTAGTGAGATGCTGAATATGTTGCACAAATTTCAGCCAGAGAATAACAATGAAGAGAATAGGCTAGTGTGGAAGGGAGAGGGAAGTAAAGTGTTCTCAGTTTGATCTTTCATGACAAATCTTAATGACAGTAACTCAAACCGGCCTAAAGTCTCGGTGGAGTTCATATGACAGACAAAAGCGCTTATGAAAGCGTGGTTTTTAGTATGACTAATTAGCTTAAACAAGCTAAATATAACAGAAAACATCCAAGAACGTCTTCCCAAATATGTTCGTAACTCATTAATTTGTTTGCTATGCAGGGATAACTTGGAAACAACTCCTCAGATTTTTGGGAACTGCAGAATGGTTCAACATTTGTGTAGCAGATGGGTGCAATGATACAAAGTTTTTGACCCCCCCACCGAAGAATAGAATATGTTTAGTATCCCGACAAGCGTGATAACAAGAAGGATGTAGCAATATTGGAAGCTCATGATTTTTGCAGTATGGTATAATAGTTGGGAAGAAAGGAACGCGAGGCTTTTTTTGGATAAAGTCAGGGATTTTTGGAAGAAAAAATATGATTATAATGCATAAAATGGGATATTATAGCCAAAAATTAGAAAGTACGAAATTAGGAAGAATTAGGGTATTTTATTCAAAAAAGGACACAAAACTTTTTAATTTTCTCCATTGGAAAGCCTATATAAATCCCCCTAGGCTCATAATTTCATTCATTCCAAAAAATAAGAGTTGAATGCTCCTCTTATTTTCTCAAAGCCTTCTTCTTAGCACATTTTCCCATCTTTCCCTTCTTGTGTGTATGAGAAGTTCTTCTTTCGAATTGGGGAATTAAGTTGGGGCGATCTTCATTGGCACTAGTACGCGGGGGGAATTCCTGCCGAAATTTAGGAAGAAAAGCGTAACAAGGTGAAAGTAATATCTAGAACACCCTTCTGTTCTTATTTGAATTCATGACATGCTCATTGTTGTGTGTTTTTCACTGAATTCAAAGATTTTCAACTTCAGTTTTAGAATTTTAAATGTTTATTTCAGTATTTCAGTTTTGATTCATGTTTGAGAAATCATGTCATCCATGTCATTTTAGTATCATGCTTAGGCTTTTAAATTAAAGTATGATGCATGTTTTATGAGTGTGTCATGAATTGACTGGGTATATTCTGAATTTTAGTTTGATTTCATATTCTTAAGTATATTTTATGAGATCATGATATGAGAATTAATCAAAGATGATGGAGATAATAACCACGTACCATCATAGTGGTCATGGCGACACTATGGATGTTCTTTTCATATGATAAGTTCATATGGTTTTAAGACCAAAGTACTTGGTTGGTGGGTAAGTTCCCTTGAAGTCCAAAAGTCCAATTAAATTGGCTAAGAAAAACTATATTTCAGTCTAAGGAGGTATTTTGTTAAGAACATCAAGGGATTAAAAGCCCTTTTGGTCTGAGACTCGACTTAAACAAATTGTTATTTGAAACGCCTAATGATTGCGAGTGTTTGAATTATGATTGTGTTATGACTTTGAATATGAAAGATGGCTGTTCGAAAAGGATCCGCTGGGCTATGTGCTCACTCTTCCTTTCTTATTTTTCAAGAACATGAACCCATGGAGCAGTTGATTATATTAGAAAGTGTCTACAATATTATAATTTTTTTTTGAATTTTTAGGGCATGATGCCCAAAGTTTTTATGCTTTTCTACTGAAAAGTATTTTGAAGTCTTCTGCTGTTATTATTAGTTTTTTTTGAAGAGGTAGTACTCAGTTATTCTCTCTATTATGAATAAAATAGTTTGAATTTCTTTATCTCTTTTAATTTGCTTTGATTTTATTGAAAGTTTTGTATTCTTGAATTTTATACAAAGATATGAGATATTGAAAAGAAAAGAATAAGTGTGTGTCACTTGTAATGTAGCAACGGCCCGACCCGTTGTTTTGTTAAATCCACTGTTAAGAGAACGGTGGCAATGTACACTGCTTAAAAGATACGGGGGTTGGGGTGTTACAAGTGCTTTGTGGGAAAGATCTAATATCTTGTTTGCAACTTGGGTACCGAGTACTAAGTTGGAGAAAGGGTATCATTTTAGGGAATGACTATGTAAAGGGAAAAATATTTTGCATATTTTATAACTTGTATGTGTTGCCTTGATACCTCATCAGGCAACACAATTTTATTATATTAGTATAATAGTTTCTATTTCAAAGAAAAAAATACTCTCTAAATTGATATCAGATTTTATGCGATAGAGATAGATGAATCTCTCTCCTAATGTTTGATACATCTCTTTATTTACCCTAGTAGCTTCTCCAAGCTTGACATTAGGTTACAATGGGTGTGTTTGCTAGTCAGCACGCCAACTTCCGGTCTCTTAAAGGAGGTCAAGGATATATTTTCTTTTAAGAAATAATGATTATTTGTTTGGAGTGTGCCAACTCTCAACATCTTAGAGAAATATAGAGAGTTTTATTTAGAATATTTCTTTCAAACATGTGCAAGTGCAAGTATTGTTATGTATTTGAAACAATTTTTTTTTTTTTTGGGGAAATAGGGACTACATATATTAATAAATAAAGCATTACAACAAGCCAAACAAGATATTCGGACTTGAATTGCGTATTATAAAGATTGCAAAATGCTTCCCCCATTACAAAACTTAAAAAAAAAAACAGAGCTTTATTGATTTAAAAGAAGAGTACAACATTAAAAACAAACCTCAAAACCCTAAAAACAAAAGAACTACTCCTACCCAACCCCATTACATTGCAAAGTATTACAAAATATTCTCCCAACCCCGAAGTGCCCGAAAGATAAGTGATTGTTGTTGATCCAAAAAGATGCAAGTGATAAAGATTCTTCCCAAATCTTGATAGGTGAGAGGGCCTTATCCTCAAAGATCCTAGTGTTTATCTCTTTCCATAAAGACTAAATCACTGCCAAACTGGTCACCATCCAATGAGGGTTCCGTTTCGAACAAACTCGAAACGGACAAAAACTAGATTGACTTCTAGCTCATTCTCCTCAACAAAAGGAGAAAACTGCTTCCTTCACTTTTCCCATACATAACTAGAAAAAGAACACCTAAGGAAAATATGATCAATAGAATTGTTGCTTTGCTTACACAAAAGCATAGTATGAAAATTAGACGAAGTTTGTCGAAATTAGCCGAATTAATTAGGTAATTTGGACAATCGAAACGAAGTTCGCCTGTAATTATAAAATTACAAAATTTCGTCGACATCTTCAAAAAATCAGCGAAGTTTACTTAAAATTGAAGTTTTGAAGATTTTTGTTGGAAAAAATTGTATAAAAGCTGTGAAAAAGAGCATTTTTAATGAAAGAATTTATGTGGTGCACAAAGAGAAGGAAGAACAAATTATAACTTGAAAGAAGAGAAGATAGAGAGAAGAGTAATAAGAGAAAAATAAGCTAAAAGCCTAAGAGAAGAGACGTCGAGAAAAGAAAGAGAAAGGAAAACCAAGGTTTATGTTTGCAAGACCATTAAGGTTTGACAATAAATTTTTTTTTTCTTTCTTTCTTTTCTCTAATAGTTTTAAGTTAACAAATGTGATGTGCATAAAACATTGCTACTGTTAAAATACATGTACAAAACCATTACCTGTATACTTTTATATGTAAAATATATTTATTATGTTTGTTTTTGGTATTTTTAATAAAAATTGTCTATATTTTAGCACTTACATAGTATTTTTTTGAATTTGTCTAACTTGGTAAATTTTTACAAAAATTCTTTCGAATTTCTCGAACTCTTCTAATTAATTCTAATTTTTAAAGGTCGAAGTTTGGGGCGAAGTACATTCTATTCCTAATTTAGAGGTCGAGACCTAAGTAGCAGATAGAAGGTTGGATCTTTCCCATAGCATCCGTTCTGATTTTTGCCTGTTGAAAAAATATCTGGTGTTCCTTTCTTCCTATAGAGAATACCAAATTGCCAGTAAGATCATCTTTCAATACTGTTGCAACCTACTTGAATTTGTCCTTATTGGAATCTGAAATAGAGAATTAGCGTGAGGGGGGACAATGTTGCTATGAAGTTGCTTCCACTGTCTTCAAATGAACTGCGCCATCTTACATTCCACGAGGACGTGATGTGTTGTCTCCCTGTCGTTGCTGCACAAGAGACATATGGAGGGATTCAAGGTAAAATTAGGGAAGTGTTTCCGAATATTTTTTTGCAGTCTATAGTCTATTTAGACTGATCGACCACATTAAGATTCTGGCTTTCATTGGGGCTTTAGTCTGCCAGATGAAATCCATGGGAATTTCTGGCTGGTTTCTGGTTTGGCCTGTTAACTTCACCAAAAAAGGTTTCACTTTCATCTGATTGCTAGTGTCTCCATTCCATGTGGGCCTGTCTTCTTCCCTAGGTGTCATGAAGTTGAAATCTATGGAGAGTGTTCAGCAATTCCCCCAATTCTTCCATGTGGTTGTCCCTTATATTCTTATATAAGTGTAGATTCCATTCCCAATGTAAGTTCCTTTCGATGTTATTACAGGTTTTGAATTCAGAAATGGGGGCCCCTTTCTTCCTAGACAATCTGTAGACATTAGGGAACTGATCTTTCAGCTTTTTCCTTTCACACCAGATATCCTCCTAGAATCTGACATGATCTCCCTTCCCACTTTCCAAATTACATGCTGTTTGAAACAAGCATACATGCTGAAAATGTCTTTCTATGGCGATCTATGGCTGTTCCTTCTGTTTAACCCCGCTTCTCTGCCAAAGGCCTCAGACCTGTGGATACTTCACACCATTCCTGCCCGTATTGTCCTCGACGTGTCCATCATACGCCACAACCATTTTCCTCTCAGCGTCCTATTCCTCTTAATCATGCCTTCTGTTCCCAGACCTCCATTCATTATTTCTTCGAATACTTGTTCCCACTTGACCATATTTTGTCCCCTCTTTGTGTCTTCCACCAAAAATCGCACATGAGCTTTTCTATATTTCCAGCAACCTTCTTTAGCGTTCGAAAAATCAACATAAAATAAGCTGGAAGAGCTTCCAACACGGTTTTAACAACAGCAGCCTCCCACTTCTTGACAATTAGTTTCATTTCCATCCTACAATTCATTTTTTAATGGTCTGAATAACTGGCCCACTTTTACACTGATTGCCACGTAAAGGCAAGCCCAAGTAATTCATAGGCCAATTTCTTGGGGAGACATTTAGTTCTCTAGCTACATTCGTCACTCTTTCCTTGTTTATATTGATGCCCAATAGCTGGCTCTTGGCACCATTGATTTTCATTCTCGTTAAGAAGCAGAAATCATGTACTGCGTTCATTACTGTTTGAATTTCTTTCTTGGTATTCTGCAGAAAGATGAGACAATCATCGGCGAAAAGGAAGTGAGAGAGCTATATTGGATCCCTCCCAAAAGACATACCTTCCAACTTTGTTTCCTGGACTGCTTTCTCAAGGACTCTGGTAAGTGTCTGCAACAATAGTATGCAGAAAAAGAGACAGAGGGTCTCCCTAAGGAAGTCTCTGCATCCATTAAACTTCTCACGAGGTCTCTCGTTAATGAAGATTGAGTAGTTTACAGACTGAGGCAAAGCCTGCATCCATTTTCGGCAATCATCTCCAAAGCCTTTTTGTTGTAGGACAAAATCCTAGAAACTCCATCTCACCAAGTCATTGACCTTCTCTAGATCCACCTTCAATGGTATACCTTCCTTTCCACTAACCCTGTAGTCTTCCATCACTTCATTTGCATTCAAGATAGCATCTGTTATTTGTTTGTTCTTGACAAACACCATTTGATGCTCCAACCGCATTGAATTGGTTTTCTTTGGAATGAGGCATATATATGTCTCATTCACTTTCCTGTTGACAATTGCATCTCCATGGAACTCTTTCAAACAAGCCAAGATATCCTTTTTGATTGTTCCCCAGGCTTGTTGAAAGAAGGCCATTGCGAAACCATCTGGTCTGGGAGCGTTATTTCATCACAATTAAAAGTTGCCGCCTTGATCTCCTCTCTTAAAAATCCCTTTCTAACCATCTGCTTTTTTCCTCAGAAATTTTCTGCCATTGAAGACCTTCAACTGCCCACTTAACAGATGTTGGTTTCGTGAGCAGTCCAGCAAAGTACTCTGTAATCAATTTCTGAATTCCATCCTCAGATTCAACCCGGTGCCTTGCATTATCTTCCAACCTCGTGATGGTAGCTCGAGACTTTCAAAGAGAGAGGACCTTGTGGAAGAACTTAGTATTCACGTCGCCTTCTTTCGCCCATTTCAACTTAGCCCTCTGTCGATACTTTCGTTCCTTCTTGCACTCTAGAAGCTGAATTTTGTCAATCAGCTTCTTCCTATGTTCCAAAAGGTTGGGATTTTTCTCTATCTCCAATCTCTTATCCATAGTGTTATGTAGTGCGTTTAATTTTGATTCCCTGGCATCTTCGTTAGCCACCAGTCCCTTAGTCTAGTTTTTTAATTTTCCTCGAAGATTTTGAAGCTTCAACATTACTCTATATCCTTCCTATCTTTGACTTTGGTTCACCTCCCATTCGTTATGCATCGTATCTTTAATTTTAGGTTGCTGAAGCCATACATTTTTGAACTGGAAGGGGGCAAGTCCTCATTTGGTCTCCTTAGTATCTAGAAGTATCGACCAATGATCCGAAATTAACCGTTGAAGACCTCAAACTTTCTGTTGGCTGAATTTTTCTCTCTAGTGATCGTTGCACAGGAATCTGTGCAATTTTGACATAGTCGTGGAAGTTCGTCCGTTGCTCCATGTGTATAACATGTTTTTAAGATGCGGTTCATACAGTTGCATGTCTTGAATCCTATCATCAACATCCTCATGGAACCTTTGGTTTGATTGCTGTTCCTTTTCTCATCCAAGTTTCGAACCATATTGAAATCTCCTCCCACACACCATGGACCTTGGATACTGATGTGGTGGCCAGCTCGATTAAGCAGTCCTCCCTTCCTTTGTCATCGCATAGGCCGTACACAGTCGTGAACCACCAATCTACCTCTTCCCCTCCAGTAATTTTAATGGTCAGGGAGAATGTTCCTTTTCATGTTTCTTCAACTACCATGTTGCGCACATCCTACATTATTAGAATGACCCCGGTCATCCCCTCTGTCGAAAGTGTCACCCAGTCTACGAAACGCTTCTTCCAAAGATTTGTAATAAGATTCTGATCAATTTTTTATTTTTTTAGTTTCCTTGAGTGTGATAAAGTCAGCCTTCGTTGTCGAGAGGGTTAGTCGAATTAGACGTCTCTTGCCTCCAAACCACAACCATGAATGTTCCAGGAAGCACCCAAAAGACATCCACAGATTACTAGACAATGATCAATTGTGCATTGATCGATAGCAAGAAATCTTTGATCCTCTCATACTCTGCCCCCTAAGTTGACTTGGCTTGCTTGTCATTGTCATTCCTTTTTAACATCTGTCGTTCTCCCTTTGGAATACGTGTCGCCTGGTCTGGTATCCTCTGTCGTCTGTAATGCGATGGCTGGTTGTGTCGTAGTCTAATTTTAGAAGGGACACAACTTCTTTCGGAATCCTCCGATCCGCTAGAGGAGGTAGAGAAATTTGAGACAAAGTTGTGGTTGCATACCTGAGGGTTAGCTCCTTCATCCTCGTACTCGGTTCCTCTCAACGACGCTGTGTCTGCTTTAGTGCAGTCTGCTTCTGTTGGGCTTCCCGTTGCTAGGGCTCCTAATCTATTTCTTTCTCCACCTTTTTGGGCTCGTTGATATACCTTTAGTGTGGGTTGATTCATATCTCGTCCAATTTGTGGGCCTGCTTCATGTATATAATGGTGGCCCACCTCATGTGTCTCGTCTTGGTGCCCATCAATTCGCTGTCCTTGAACCAGGCTTCAGTTTTCCAGTCCACAATGTCTTACATGGGCTTGAATTTTAATCCAATCCCTTTGACCCATATCTGCAAACTGACTTGGTTTGGCCCTACCTTGGTTCATGGTTTCCTTATGTTGATTAATGAGCCCTCTGCTGCAGTCTGCCACCCTGATAGTATTCGTTGGCCGGCTCCCACTGGTGCTTCCATCTTTTTGTTCTTGCAGGCCGCCTATCAAGCGTCCTTTTCTAGTCATCCTTACGTCATTGTCGTTGATTTTTGCTTCGTCGTTGCCCGAGATTTCAACTTTCGATTGTTGTCGGTGATCGTACCTCCATTTTTCGATGTTCATCAGCCCTTCGCGGTGGTTTTCGGCGAACTGATCTAGTAGTTTTTGTCGCAGTTCTTTAATTTCTGCCCCCTCCAATTTCTCTCCACCTCAACTAGCCGCAAGTCTTGAACTCTGGTATCATCATGGATTTCGTGCTCCTTCGGAAGGAACCTCGAATCATGACCTCTTAGTTTTGGGAATGCCATTTCCATCGAAGCTGAGGAGCTAGTTATTTGCGCAATATCCAGCAGCCCATTGTACGCCTCACCAATCTTTCCGAAAGTGTATATATTCTAATTTTCCAGCTAGATTCCTTCAATCCCCATCCAGCTACTTCGACGTGCAACCTAGACACCACTTTTACCCATTTCCTCATTCCATTCTTCTCGATAGAACCCACCTAACAGAGTCTAGTATCTTCTTGCTCGAAGAGTTAGAATGTCTGACGTTCGTACGATTAGGAAGTCCTTCCCCTCCTGATCTCTCCTTGTGTTCCCTTCCATCCCTTGTCTTCTTGCTTTGATGCAAGTTTTTCTTCTCAACCTGTGATTACCATCCCCCTCCCTCTGCCATGCCCCCTGATTTCTGCTTTCCTCATTTTTTGTTACTATCTTTTTCTCCTGGCGTGTTTGTTGTGGTTTGTTGCCAGTTGTCTTTTTTGTTAGCCTTGCCGTCTCTTCCTGGATAATCGTGTCCAAAGCTTTCCATAAGTTACGCCAGACCTCTATTGTTCGCTCCTTTGGAACAACAATACTTTCATATTGACCGTTAACCATCTTTGTTAAGTTTAGGAACCTACTTCTTTCATTGACAAGAACTTCCATGACTAGACTAAAACCCAGTCCTCAGAACACCCCCGTTGTCTTCGACTATCGTCCTCAAGCAGGGTCTGTTCCATTCGCTTCTTCAACCAGCAGATCGCTTCTCTATTGACGACTAGGTGGAAATGATGATGCTAGGTAACTTCCTGTATTATCGTCTCTTGGTAATCTCTCGTGTGGCAAAGGGAAAAATATGTATATTTAGTTGGGAACGACATATAATGCTACTCCTCATTTGTCATTATCAACAATTGGCATTTACTACTACTTTGACCCACTCATTTTGCAGTTGAACGTCCTTTCTCTTTTTGGTAACCGGTAACTTGCACTTCCGGTTCACGTTGTTTTTGGTCGTATGTGCTTCATCTTTTTTTATGGTTGACCACCGTCCATCCATCACTGTCTGCCTCCTTTTATGTTGGAATAGAATATTCCTCCATGTTGCTTTTCTTATGTGTTGATCATTAGTGATCCTTGGTTACCAGTCCTGTTCCATTGTCTTCAATCCTTCGTTTCCTTACCCGTTCCAATCTCTGTCTTCCTTTGTCTCCTTGAACCATGGTCCCCGTGCTTGTTTCGCAGTGTTGCATTCTTCGGTGAGCTCCTATCGTACAGTGATCTTCTTTTTTCGTTGAGCCTTCGTTCTCTGTTCGTTTGCTGTTCACCGTTCGCCATAATGGAAGTTTGGTTGGTTGAAATTCTTTAATTTTGCTAGTTATCAATGTCTATAGTTGTTGAACTAACCTCACACATCGATCAGATGGATGAGATTTGGTGTTTGGATTCAGATTCCTTCTTTGCATCATGGAGTTGTTCCATAAGGTTTTCATATTTGAAACATTTTCAATTATTAAAAAGAATCGTTTAAACTTCAAATTGTGATTTCTAATCTTTATATTGCTATAACATACTTTTTATTTAACGTTGGAAAAATCGATATTTCTTTTATGATAATATATGCTAAAGCAGGTAGGAGTAGGACAATATAGTTAGAATCGTTTTTAATAATATCAAACAATTGTGTTAAGTAAGATTTATAATCTGAATACATTTTAAATTATAAATTACAATGGTTTAAACTTATAAGTAAGATCTATAATCTCTATCGTGCCAAGGCATGTTGCTCGAGCAACAAACTCTTTAATGACTTCTATTGTTAACAAATATCAGAGATATATGGATTGAGCAATTTGTTTTTGTATTAGCAATTTATGTTCTTTTTCAATGTCATTTTAAAGTTTTCCTTCTTTTTCAAAGTTTTTAAATCTTAGTATTTTTTTTTTCTTTTTAAGAGATTGTTTAGTCTCTTATCTATGACCTGTGAGATTGGACTGTAGTTCCATTAGGAGTATATCATTATTATTACAAACTTTTGAAGTAAAAAAGCAAAAAAATAATAATTTATTTTTACTTTTTATGAGAGTATTCTTAAAGTTTGAGTTGATTGTGAAGAACATGACAATGCATATATTGAGTGTTTCAATGGCACAAATATCACTGGGTAGATTTTCTTTTCCAATTAATGATGATGGGTTGCCCTTTTCCATACTGTTCTCATGGGGGAAAACTCATAATTTTTCTTATCTTTTTCTTGTTCGTACATTTCAGAGTATTGCGTGCTACTGCCACTCGTCTACTGTGTAAGACGTGGGAGGTCACAGATCGCGTCTTTAAAAATTTGCAAGTAAGGCTTTGATCAATTTCTTGTGGCACTTTTTAATGGGTTTGCCGTGTTTTCTTTTGGGCCTCTTGGGAGGTGATAAATTTTATTATTGAATAGAGTGTTAAACAAAACAAAAGAACAAAGAAGGGTTTGTTAATCTTTTTCATCAGCAGGCTAAACTGGTATAGACTTGCTCAACGTCAATTTTGTTAGTTGAAGAAATCATAGATGGTGCATTAATTTATGTATGCATCTTTTATAGGCTATGCAGATAAATGTAGTGCCTATGGGAGTATTTTGGGTTATGAATCTACAGAATCTTTGAATAAAGAATGTCATACTGGTGTTCTAGTTAAAGACAGAATTGGAGTAACATTGGAGGATGCATGTGATAGATGATCATTAAATGAGTAAAGTAATCTGACTTTTGTTATAGGCATTCTGCTTTTGTTCATTTTTTTCTTGGAGCCAAATGTGAACTTCAGCATTTTCTTGTGTAATCTTGAAGTAATGAACTTGATTGTTGATGTATTCTGCCATCTAGCTTTGCTTTCCACCAGTTGTTATCTTTATTTGACAGTCTCATTATGGTTTAGTTTGGTTTCTATAGGTTATTCTCCTTCCAAAGGCATTTAATGAATTTGATAAAAGTACTCGTATAAGTATGGCTGCTTCTGTTCGTGATATTTGCAAAAAAAATCCTGATAGGGGTGTGGACCTTATCTTATCTGTATCGGTATGGGTATTACAGAACTTGTTTATTTCTTTGCTCCATGGTATTGTTCTAAGTTTTATTTATTTATATCTTTCTTTCCCTTGTTTTGGCCCTTTTTTTATTGTTGGGATAAACAGGCTTGCATTGAGAGCCGAGAGCCAGCTGTACACACTCTTGGCTTGCTCAGCCTTGGGCATCTTTGTGAAGCCGATGTAGTTGGTAATCTTTCGACTTGTTGGAACAATTGATTGATTTCAAGACGTTCTGTTTTGTTGTTGGGCAGTAATTTAATTTCTATGTTTTCTGTTCCATTTTCAGTGTGCATCACAATGTTTAGTTGTTATGTGTGAGACTGGTTGCTGTTTATGTTTCTGTATTCCACACTTTCATTTGTCATAATCCTCAGCAATGCTAAAGTATAAATCAGTTGCTAATATTTTTGAACGCAAATTATTTTCCAAAATGTTAGTGTGTTGTCTGTGATTTGGATTTAAGCCATTCATAGTGTAGTGATGATTGATTAGTCATAAACTTGTCCAGACTTGACATACTCATGCACACTCTATTTTAGCGTCCATGATGGGTTAGTCATAACCTTGTTAAGAAATATGGACATATGTAAAACATAAACATGATTACAAGGTATATTAAAGCATATGCAATAAGAAATCTATGTTGTCATAACCTATCTCTGATCATAAACTCTAGGCTAGGTATGCAACTTCAAGTAGTCCTTTGTCTTGAAACATGTTTAGTTTGATCCAAGTTATACACATGATGCACATGATCAAAACCAATCATCCATGAAGTCGAGGCAATGGTGTTCTTATCTTCCTTGGCCTGAGTGTTGGTATGAAACGATTCCTTTCGTTTTTCCACTAATGTTGCTCTTTTTGGGTGGTGTATGGCTGTATTGGTACATTATGGGAAGGATTCTAGGGCTAATGGTACAGTGGATCAGTGGCCATGTGATCATGATTCCATGATTCTATGTAATATGCACTTAAGCTTAATTCATCTTGTGCTCAAGATGCAGTGTATTTTTAAGCTCTGTCCTTAGGTCTTTGCTCTTTAGTAAAGCAGGTTAATGAGAAGCCGTCTCCATGTTATTTTGGTTCTGATCCTGTGCTTCAGCACATTGGTCATGTGGCTTACAAGCTTAACCTTCCTCCTTTTGCTGCTTTTCTTCTTGTGCTTCATGTCTACAACTCAATCATGCTATTTGTAACACAGATTTATGTCAGCCACTTCCTGCTGTGTTCTTGAGGCTTATCTTTAATGGGTGGTCAAACCTATGGTGGTGCAATGTGTTTGCCAATCTTCCCTTAGGGATTCTCCCATTGAAGAAGTTTTGATTCAATGGTAGGGCCTTCTTGATTTAGAATCTTCTGTGTAAAAAGATGATTTGTGTGAAAAAGTTGTTGGTGAGCATTGCAAGTATACGGTGTCGCAAGTCGTAGATACCAGTTGAGAACTGGATGTCGTCTTCTTGGAATTTACTAATGGTATCAATTTTATCAAGGCTACATATCAAAGGTGATGAAATAGGAATGAAATTTAAATCGAAAGAAAATTGGTTTGAAGTCTATATTGAAAACTAGCGTGTTCACCCTTTGATTTTGGTCTTAATTATCTATCTTGTGTTTTGTAGGTTATAGCACTTGCCATTAAAACTCCCTCTCGGGTTATCTTAACATCTGTTAGTCAAGTTCCAAATACCCTCTCTCGAGGCGCATTGGAAAATAACTAAGGCAGTAACGTTCTATTTTTCATGTGCAACCTCTTATCAAAAACCTCATGGTCCATTTGTCCATTCAGGTTTGTAACTTGATAATCTAACAGTTAAACTTCTCTCCTGAGTTAGTTTAACAGTCCAAGATCCTCCTATCTATGATCATTAAATAGAAAGCATTAAGATCACAAGAGATAAAACAGAACATCAACATAGATTAATTAAGAACTTGAATGGAATGCTCTTGTCTGTCACTCAGGAATTTAAGTTCAAAATCAAGGGTTCACACACTTGAAATTACGTCCTAGAATGGGGAGTTTAGCTTGTCATAATGTAAACAAAACATATACAAGAAATATGAACAATAAAAATCATATTAGAGAGACTTGAATCTCTTCCTTTGCTCCTTTCTCCAGCCCTTTTAGCTAAACCTCCTTGATCATCAGAAATATTATCAATGAATGTTGAAATGTACGTACAATGGATGTCGAATCCGTTGGTGATTGTATATGAATGCTTAGAGCTCTTCTCCTTTTATAGCTGTGGCTTAAGACTGCTCAAATCACTTTTTTAGTCACATTACTGCGGTAGTTGTTTGCGGTAATTCAAGCACGACATAGATCCACAAATTAGGGGACATATCACGTCCTTTCTAATTCTGTATTACCGTGGTAATGGTAATGTTCGCCCTTGGTTACCGTGGTAATGCCTTCGCCCAAATTTTGGTCCTCTGGTTATTGTGGTAACACTTTTCTTCTATTTTTTACTGCGACAATGGACCGCGGTAATGATTTCTGGGTCTTTTTTGGGTTTAGGCTTGATTGACTACCACGGTAGTGCCTTTTATGTGTTTGTCCTTCATTTTGTGCCTTGATTACTGTGGTACTGAGTTTCCCTACTGTGGTAGTGAGTTCATTTGTGCAATTTTGGGCATTTCTCATCATTAAACCTTTGTGTACTCATAATCGACCTGCATAGACACTCAAGAACCTTTTTCTAACATTAAATCACAAATATAAACGCGTATAATCACATAGAAACTCTCCTAGTAATGCAAATGATGTGAAAATGCGACTATTAATGCTTAAATGCAAATATATCTTAATTCCTACTCAAACTATGCAAAAACATATGCAAAATGACTAGGATATAGTTA
This sequence comes from Tinospora cordifolia, assembly GCA_030144865.1. NCBI lineage: Eukaryota > Viridiplantae > Streptophyta > Magnoliopsida > Ranunculales > Menispermaceae > Tinospora > Tinospora cordifolia. Next base: position 2,052 of record JAJIYU010008389.1, on the reverse strand, counting down.
GTATGCTATGCTACTAACAAGAGTATTACATAATGTAACTAATGTTATAACATGAAGATGACGTACAGTTTTGTAAATGCATGTTGTGTTGTATAACTATTTGAGGAGTAAAATAGTAGGGGCTTTCCAGATTTTGATTAGAAGAGAAGACAATGAGTTTTTGTGACGGGAATTTTCAGTTTTTGCAAGATTCCTAACATGTTACTCGTGCACCTTGTGTGATAGAGGATATTGGGGACTGAGAGTTAGGTACTAACATGGTATGAAAGTTTGACGAATTTCGGCAAAATTAGTCTAATTTAGGTAATTTGGATAATACGAGTGAAGTTCACTTGTAATCATAAAATTACAAAATTTTGTGGAAATCTTTGAAAAAATAGTTGAGGTTTGCCTAAAATCAAAGTTTTGATGATTTTTGTAGAAATGCGTGTAAAAGTCGTAAAAACATATTTTTACGAAAGAATCTATATTTGCACATAAATTCCTCTATATAAATATAGAGATTGAAAAAAAAAGACTTTTCTCTATAAATGAAGAAGATTGAAGGTGAGATATGTGCTTCTAGTGTGTGACTATCCTAAAGAACGAAAAACAAGTTGTAGCCTGGAGGAGAGATGTTAGAAAAAAGAAAGAGAAGGAGAAAAATAAGTTAAGAACTTAAGAGAAGAAACTTTAAGAAAAGAACGAGAAACGTGATTCGTTTATTGTAATCAGTAGAGAAGATCGAATGTACTTGCGCTTGCAGCGACTAGTGAGCCTGCGATCAATTGAGCTAGGGTTTATGTTTGCACGACTATTAAGGTTTGACAATAAACTTCTCTTTTTTGTTAATAAGAATTTTAATAAAAATTTTGTTTTGATGTAAGATGCCCAGATATTTCATCTGGCTTTGGTTTTATTAATCTTGTTATTATCAATATATTTCTTAATTTCTTTTCGGGAAAAAAAATTTAAGTTAACATGCACGATATGCATTAAATGTTGTTAATGTTAAAATGCACGTTTGAAACCATTATATTATACTTTTATATGAAAAATATATTTATTATTGTTTGTTTTTATCATTTTTAATGGAAATTGTATATATTTTAGCATTTATATGGAATTTTTTTAAAACTTCTATTAGTTGACAAATTATTACAGAAATTCTTTCAAATTATTCGGAGTCTTCAAATCAATTCTAATTTTTGAAGGTCAAAGTTTGGAGCGAATTCGAATTTTCGTTCCTTGGATGCTTACTATGGTTTCGTCATTATAAGGACTTTGTGATGGATTGTTGTCATACATGAGGAAATTACATCTCTTTTCAAAAACTAGGTTTGAGAGCTGGGAAAATGTTGAATGTTAGAAGATTTTTAATAAACAAATGGGTTATTGAAAGGGTTGGGAGTTTTGAGTGGAAAGATACAAAGCTTCATTGGTAGTATATTACTATTAAAAGTAAGGATATACATGTTTTCTTTTCTTTTCTTTCTTTTTTTTTTTTAAAGAAACAAGAATTGTATTACATATTTATATATTTAAAGCTTAATATCTGTACATCGTAATGGTCCTTAAACAACACCAAAAACTATACGACCTTGTACAACCCTTAGAAAATCTACTGCTTTTTTTATTTTTATTTTTATTTTTTGAAAAGAAACTTAATATATATTAAGGACGAGATGTCCAGCGCCTCAGCGCAAAGTACAAAGAGAACCAAAAAGAAACCTGAGCACCCGATCCCCTTTTACATAGAAACCAAAATAGGCGCCCACTTGGTGACCTAATCGCTAAAAGAGTAGCCTAACCCTAACTTGTCAGAAGAGACCCATGAAGCGAACAAAATATAAGATCTCTCCGCTATGCTATTTACATTAATGACAGAATTTTGAAAAATACAGCTGTTCCTCGCCTCCCAAACTGCAGCCCATACAGCAAAAAGAGCTAACTGCCAATAAATTTTCAGGTGAGCCCTCAGATCTGCCATCCAGGTATGAAGATTTATGCTATCTGGTGGTCTAGGCATAGCTGGAAGTTCCTGTTGCCAAGATCTCCACACAGACTTGAAAG
>JAJIYU010008388.1:0-18032 GCA_030144865.1 Tinospora cordifolia | reverse complement strand
GTTCTGAGGGTTGCCAATTTGTGGACAATTTTATGTGTAGGATTAGTCCATGTCCAAACGATACTCCTCAGACCTCGCATTAGCTACCAGAATCAATGTAGTTTTTTTTTTTTTTTTTTTTTTTTTTTTTTTTTTTTTTTTTTTTTTTTTTTTTTTTGTTTTTTTTTTTTTGTTTTTTTTTTTTTTTGTTTTTTTTTTTTTTTACATTTCCTCTTTTAAAATAAGCATTTAAGGTCCACTTAACTTGACTAGCCCACTTGCTAGTCAACCATTTAAGGCCCAACCCTTCCACCTTGTGTGGGATATGAATGTCTGCACTAACTAATGCTCTAAGACAAGAAGCAAACAATATATTCTAGAGAATTGGCAAAATTTGCTGTACGAAGTAGCATGTGTGCTTCAATTGTGAGTACTACCAATGCCCTTTTACTTGCACTATTGTTTTCTCACTTTTTATTGATATGTATCACTTTGTTTCCTCTCAGCAAAGGGGAAGAAAAAAAGCAGAAGATACCATACTCTACAAGACAGTCATTTCTAAGTTCACAGGCAATCAATGCTGAATAGGGAATGTAAATATTTAGCAGCATTAGCAGATAAATACAAGAAGGAAAACAACTGTGCATAAAAAACAAAATGGCACAAAAAAGAAAGAAAATAGAGGAGAAAGGGCACTTCGAGGGGCTTACCCAGTCTAGAATCATTCCTTTCTGAACCTGACCATTTCCAGCATCTAATGCCTTTTGTCCTGTTATGAGTTCCAAAAGCAGGATGCCAAATCCAAACACATCAGTTTTCTCAGAAGACTTCCCCGTAGAAAGATACTCTGGAGCAATGTGACCTACGGTACCCCGCACAGCAGTGGTAACATGTGAATCCCTCTGATCTAAAAGCTTTGCCAAGCCAAAATCTCCAACCACCGCTTCAAAACTTTCATCAAGCAAAATATTTGCAGCTTTGACATCCCGGTGAATGATTTTTGGGTTACACTGTTCGTGTAAGTATAATAGTCCACGAGCAGTCCCAAGGGCAATCCACATTCGTCTGTTCCAATCTAAAGAAGGCTTCATTCTGCAAGGATCTGCAGATGATGACGAAACATAGTGAAGAGATAAGGAAGATAGATAGATGAGCAAGTATGAAGAGAGTTGAAAATCTCATGTGAAGAATCTACTTCTATATTTCTCTCCAAGACTTAAAGAACAGGCAAGCTGCTGTGAAATTCTAAAACTTCTACACAACAGGAGAGACATAGATGGAGTTCTTTGTGGATAGCTAGCTTTTTAACTTCTTTAAATGTTCTCAGTGAAACATGAGGCTTAAATGTCTACACACAAAAAAGAGAGAGAATGCATTCTAGCAATTGAATTGGCAGAACATAGCTCATCACTAAGAGACTCTTGGATACTGAACATTTTTAATAAAGTTTACAACATAGTGGGAAAAAGTTGTAGGATGGTTTAAGAATTATTGCCTCATCCAAACACCAAGAAATAATTAGGAAATATCCTTCCTGATGTAACAGTCTAATCAATCAAAATCCCACCCCGTGAGAAATATCTTTCTCATTTCTGGTGCCATTATTTTACTGAAAACAAGATCACTGTAATCTCATGTATAATCACGAGTTAGAAGACCAACCTCTCAGTCGATCAGCAACACTTCCATTTGGCATGTATGGATAAACAAGCAGCCTCTCATTTGCCGTCATACAAAACCCATACAAACGCAAGAGGTTCCGGTGCAGAACCAACCCAATCGTCTCTACCTCAGTTTGGAACTGCACTTCTCCAGTAAAATTGGGATCCTTTAGTCGTTTGACTGCTACAACCATCCTATTGCGAAGGCAACCTCTATAGACCACCCCAAACCCTCCTTGGCCTAAAATGTTCTTTGCATTGAAATTGTCAGTGGCACTTTGGAGTTCACGAAACGAAAATCTTTTCAGCTGATCGGTATCAAATTCATAGTCTTGCTGTACTGCCAAAAGATTCAGTAGGTAAATCACTTTTTTCAATGTGTTCCTGCAAGGAAATCCTTCATATGTATAAACAATGAAATATTTAATTTGAAGGGTACCATATGAAGCAAAGGATACCCTCCATCTGCACCAGTACATCCAACAGACTATCAGCACGACAGATATCACAAATGTGCATGTCACACCTACAGCAACAGCAACCACCCACCTACCATGATTACCTAAGTTTCCGGATGAGCTAGAGTCTGCAATAAACCATAACATAAGACTTTATGCCCAAAAGGTCAACCACTTAAGTTGCTAGAGTGCAATTAAAGTTGGAAGAGAAATTACCTTCTGCTTGCTTGTGAACATCCTCGCAAAGTTGTTGAAATGATGAATTGCAAATAAATTTATTACCTGTAATACTACAATGACATGCACTGGCTTTAAGTCACTTGATTAGAAAGATTCACTACAGCAGAAACTAAATCATGAAGAAAATAAGAACCTTCTAAGAATTAAGATTCATAACTTGAAAGGACATACATTCTCCATTGGTGAACCAAACAACGTGGGAGAGATTTAAACCTTACCTGTACTGTTTTGCCAGTATTCTCGGAGCTGGACCACTGAGATTATTGAATGACAGATCCCTGTTTCAGAGATCTGGTAAGTATCTAATCAGGAGTTAGAACATATCTGAAGTTAGAATTGCAGGTTAATATGATCAAATACATACAAGAATGAAAGACCTGAAAGGCTAGCAACAGTTTTGGGAATCTGACCGGAGAAGTTGTTCTTGCTAAGACGCCTGGAAATTTATTATTGAAATTGGTTATAAGTAAAAACAGGATAACTTATCCTACAAACAAAAAACTTTAGTAAATATGCAGTGAGAGTGAAAACCACAATGTACAAGTCTCTCTTAGTATGAACCATACAAGAGAATTGCTATAATGTTTTCGTAAGTTCATTTCTCTCCCCCATATCCAACTTTAGAAGCTCTGCTAAGATTCTCCTTTTTATGATTTTACTTTTTGAAAAGCTACGATGGCATCAAGCCAACACTTATCAACCAATTCAAATGCCTTTTGTTTTTTCTCACTTTACAGAGGACCATCAAATATTAAAAAATAATAAAATAAAATAAAACAAAACAAAACAAGTGGTTGGGTTCCCTGGTTTTGTCATGTCATTTGTGATTACCGTCTTATGATTTTTTTTTTTTTTTAAATCCTTAAACTAAGCAGTACAGATAGATTTTTTCAGTTGAAGTGAGTTTTTCTTTTTCTGTTCTTTTTCTTTTTTTTCTTTTCATTGGTTCCCAGTAAGCAAACCATCTTTAGAAATCAGTACGTGCATATAGTAATAGCAGACAGGAATGAGGTATAATTAATAAGGATTATTTAATACCCATTTGCACTATCAATTGAACTGCAGTCCCATTAAATTACATAATTTAGTAAGAACTAAAATTTCTTGAAAGTCATAAATAATCTATGCAGTGAAAAGATCGTCGTAGCAAAGTCAGCCAATTTAAGATTCCACAAACCAAACAAAAAGAGTTACCAGTAGATTAATTCTCTAGATCATTATGAATCTCCATTTACTTTTCCAAGCTCCTAAATAGTTTAAACTTGATAAACCGAAAACATTTTTCAAGAACTACTACAACTACAACATATTCCAATTTTCCATAGAAATGAGTTTGCTCCATAAATTCTCTCACTATTTCAATGACCAAAAGGAATATATATATATAAAATAAGGATGAAATATTTAAAATTTGAATTACATTTCATGACTAGAGATTAAGAAAAAGAGAGATAAATTGTCATACAATGGAGAAAACAATGACTCTAGTAATGTAAAGCACATTTCGACCAGTTGAAAAAACTTTTACGAAAAGCAAAAGAAATAAATTAAAATCCACCAACATAAAAATTTTATAAATAAATAAAGTTGGATTTGAGGCACTTTTCTTCCTTAATTTGGGCATGAATAAAGAGAGTCTAATATGATAAAATATACATGCAGCTGCACTTTGTTAACAAAGTGCAACTGCAATAATAAAATATTCAGCAGCAATAATAATATATAATAATATACAAGCAGCACTACTAAAATATTCACCAGCAGCAAATAATAAAACACTCAATAATCAGTCGTATTTTGCATTCATTTAGAACTTGTAGGACGGCCAGTAGGTATGCATATGGTCGTCTCTAATACATTAGTTAAATGCCCGTCTCTTATATCAGTTGTACATGAAATGAAATGTGAAATAGAAAAACAAAGAGCTGTAATTTTTTTAACAATACTCTCTCTCTCTTCATTGTCTTTTTCTCTTCTCTTCATTCTCTCCTCTCTTTCCATTCTGCTAATCTTTTTGCTTATCTTAATTTTTGTTTTATGGTATCAGAGCCACTGAAATAGCTCTCATCAACCCAAAATGGCTCTCTTCTCAATCAACAATTTTTGTCCCTCCCAACCCACCGTTCAAATTGCCCTCTCTGAGTCAACCTCTTACTATAACTCGACAGGAACAATTACCTGCTCTAGAAAAAGTAGATCCTCAATGCAGTAATCGCAAATGGACTTGATCTTGATGATACAAAAACACCACCACCATAGTTCCTGGACCAACAACAAACTCAACACCCACTATTCACATCTTGACAACGGTTAAATTGACTAGTGATGAGCTGAATCTATGATTCTCTCTCTGAACCTATGCTCACCCAAATTATTACATTCAACACAGCTGCTGAAATATGGGAAGCCCTTGCTCGCACATATGAGGCTGCCTCACAATCTCGAGTCCTTGAATTGTAAATGGAATTTCAATCAATATGGAACGACGGTCTCTCTGCAGACGAATATCTTCTCAAGCTCCAATCTATCCTTGACTAGTTAATGTCGATTGGAAAATTTATATATATCAATTAATGAATTTTTATTAAGAGCCAGATTATAATGTCCTAGTTACCACATTTCAATCTCGTACTAATCTTCGTTCTTTGGAAGAAGCACATAACCAGCTCCTCACATATGACCTTCATCTCTCATGTCAACAATCTATTGACAAACTAAATATACCTCAAGTCCATCTCACAACTTCTCAAAGCACACAACATCATACGCCTTCCTCTCCTATCTTATCACACCAACCTCTGTCACACTCTCCTCCTCAATATAATCATTCCTTTGGGTTCCAAAATAACCCTACTATCCATGGTCGACCTCAATTTTTATCTCCCACTTGGCGTCCTTCCATATTTAAACACAAATGCCAGATATGTAACAAACCAAGTCACATTCCCTTAGCATGCTACCAACATATGAATCCAGCTTATCAAGTAGGCTCTCGACCACCTCGACCTACTTTTTAATCTAATCCACGAGCTCAAGCACCTTCACCATCAGCCTATCTCTCATCTGCTGCAACAACACCTTCTCTTTCGTCGAACCAATCTTGGTATGTGGATTTTGTTGCCTCTCATCATCTTACTCCAGACTTCAATGCGCTGCAATAGTCCATTCCATTTTTTGGTTCAGACCACGTGATGGTCGGCAATGACCCATCTGATCCAATATCCAACATTGGTAATACACTTCTTTCAAATCCCTCTCGTTCACTTCTTCTTAATAATGTCCTTTATACTCCTTTGATTTCAAAACTTATCAGTGTATCCAAACTCTGTGCTAACAACAATGTTAGTGTTGAATTTCACCGTGACGATTTTCTTGTGAAGGACCTATTTTTAAACCAAGCTCTACTGGTCGTCCTACAAGTCATAAATGAATGCAAAATACGACTGATTATTGAGTATTTTATTACTTGCTACAGCTGAATATTTAATTATTACAACTTGTACATTATTATATAATATTATTGTTGCTAAATATTTTATTATTGCAATTGTACTTTGTCAACAAAGTGGTGCTGCTTGTATATTTTATTATAATAATACCGCTAAAGTGGATTTATGAGGTACTTCATAAACCTTCAAGGAAGTACTCATTGATAAACTAATCTACTTTCAGATATTAAAAAAAAAAAAAAAAAGACACTAAAAGATCCAAATCATAAATTTGCAAGGACACTTACAAGTAACTTAGATGGTTCAAAAAGCCCAATGAGCTCGGAATTTCACCAACAAACAGGTTACCAGAGAGATCAAGAGTTTGAAGCTCCATGAGCTTCCCAATCTCAACTGGAACTGAACCAGATATTTGATTATTCTGCAAGAACCTGGACATGGTAGGATGGATGTGTTTGTAACATTATGAAAACTTTACAAATGGAATAAAACTGTAAAAGTAGTAACAACAGATACAGCAACTATGCATGAGCTTATGATGCCAGCAAACATTTCAACTAACACAGTAATGTGTGTTAAGAGCATCTCCAACCAACATCAAATTTGATGAGTTTGGAGAATTTGGCATGGTTTGGCTTTTGCAATTTCAACAGGACGCTACAGTGCCCTACACCCCCTCTTTTTTATTTTAATTTCCTTTTTTCTGTTTTTATTCCTTTTTTAGTATTTGTTTTTAAGATAAATCAAATCATTTATTTTTATTAAATATTTATAAATAATTTAAATTTATATTACTAAAAATATATATTTATATTTATATTTATAAATTTACATTTATATTTATATTTATCATATATTAGAAATTTATATTAATTTATGACTAATTTTGACAATATTTATAATTTTTAACGTATTAATGATAAATTTATAATGTAAAGTTTAGTTTGATTTAAAATATTTAGTAGTTTATGACTTATTTTATAATTAATGTATTATTTTTAGTGTGAAAACTAATTTAATACTATTAATTTTTAAAAAAAGTATAAAAGAAAAAATAATGTTAATATATAGAAATATTAATTTTAAAGAAAATAGTATAAATGAATATAAAATAAGATTAAAAAGAAATATTCTAAGAATATCATTTTTTTAAAGAAAGAAATGGTGTCAATGCGTCAGAGATGAATTGAAGTTTAGAGAGAGGTCGGACGACATTAAAAAATGGATGTCTCTCAAAATTTGGAGGAATGGGTTAGGAAATGTCATAAGATAGCATTCAATGGGCAAACGAGAAATCTTCCCACAAACAGATCAATAGGTGCACATTTTTTTCTGAATACAAACTTATTGCTACATTGTATTTGTAATTTTTAATTGCTATTCTATCACTTCTGTGCTAATAACAAATAACACATGCGATTTCCATTCAGCATCAAAAGCAAGATGCCTAATTGATCAATTTACATTATCCTCACCTTGTCCCTCATTTCTTTGGCATGCTCTCAATGTTAGTTCATTTTCTGAATTTGCCCTCAATGCCAACTTTAAGGATTTAAATGCTTCCTTGTAACTAGGGTTTAAGGTTTAAGGTGTAGGATATTTCAGTAATCTAAATTTGGAATGTTGAGCAGCTAGTTTCCAATTTCAGATAGAACCCTCAATTTTTTCACTGAACTGCATTAATTTTACAAGTGGAATTATGACTTCAAAGCTCGAAAAACCATCCAAAGATATTACAATAATAGAGTAGAGGAAAGCCTCGCTCACAGCGTCTGGAGGTGACTCAAATTGCCAATGCTCGGAGAAAGTGAGCCACAAAAGCCCTTGTTTTCCATTTCTCTACAAGTAAGTAAACACCCATTCATCAAACCCAAACAATACCAAACGCATGACAAAATCAAACACACAAAAATAAAATGAACGAAAATGAATCTTACAGAGAAATAACAAAACCATCAGGTGAGCAAGCGACCATATTCCAAGTACAAGGATCGACGGAGTTGATGTCCCACCCATCAAGAACATTCACACCCTCCTCACTTATTAGCTTGCTCTTCACAGACATCAAAGCAGCCACTGCTCACCCATTAAGGAAAAAAACAAGAACGAGAGAAAGAGAATTAAAAGAACAAGAGAGAATATACGAGAGAAGAAGCAAATGTGATGAACGGATTAGGAAGACAACAGCAGTAGCAGAACCAGACCTTCATAGTTGACGCCTTTGGGAGAAAGAAGGCTGATGGAAGCTTCGGCCGCAAGTACTCGTAATAGAGACAACTGTAGTTGGAGCTGTACTGGTAGTAGTAGTAGTAGTAGTAGTAGTAGTAGTTCCATTGGAGAGTTCAGGGCTTTGAGCAAAGCACTCGAGAAGAAGAAGAAGAAGAAGAAGAAGAAACAAGGCCATTAATGGTAGAGATAAGGGAAGGAATCTCTTAGGGGCCTCGGAAGAAATTTAATAATAACTTGAATTTAATTAATAGCCCAAGAAGCGGGAAAGGGGAGTCTCGAGATTTCCAACTGATCGCGATTGTCACCGTCAACCTCATTATATTATTATTTTTCTAGAAGAACCAGCAATGGACTGCAAAAATCTATTTCTGTACAATGGACTGCAATCAAATCTATAGATATAGACTTGAAAGGGTGGGGGTGATGGTAGCCTGGTAGGTGCGCAAATGCATGTTGCCAAGCGGCTGTCGGAGGCGTTGGATTTTTAGATTCATCAAATTACGAGAACTCGATTTTCCCGCAACTTCCCTTTCTTATATAGTTAAGCGAAAATTTTCATTGAAACTCGCATCTCTTCTCCAAACTTCAAATGTTTTGCCCCGCGTTTCTCTAAGGAGTGCTTTGTTTTTGTCTTTCTTTTTTTTTTTTTTTCCTTAAAACGTGCACCATTAATAATTTAATTTTTAGCTTAACTTTTAAAAATTGAGTTAAATTTTACATGTTTCAGGGTCTAAACCAAATTTTCATTCCACTTCATCTTTTATTTACTTGATCGTACAAAAATTACGTTAAGGCGCAAGCTGGCAGATAAAACTCGAAGTTCAAGATGCCTCGGTTGATAGAGCGCCTAGGATTGATACCGAAAAGCTGCTTGTTTGCTTAGGAGGCAGGGTTCTGAGATCTGAACAATTTCAGCTGTACCACCGAATTCTTTGATACGAGGACAAGGCATCAGCAATTGTAACCTGTAGTGGTAATTCTCCGAACATTTGAAAATTGTCACTCTCAGCTTGGGGGCTATCAAAGATAAGGGTAATGATAAATTGTAATTAGTAAGGCCTACACCACAGAATTACAAAAGCTCAACCCCCAACCCCCATATCGACTCTCAAGTTGTAGCTCGATCTGGGTGCTTCATATTGAGGAACTAGCACATCAAACCATTAAATCCTCCAATCAGTAGATAGGCAACGCACATAAAACACTAGAACTTTTCCTTTTTAAACTCTCGAGTATGCAAAACAAGATTTCAAAAGCATGTAACACAAAGAGAGAGAGAGAGAGAGAGACCAGTAGAGTTCTACATACTGCAAGGGACAAAAAAGATGAATGACAGACATTGTAAGAAATATAGAAAGAGTAACAGCACTAACCTTTGTGGCTAACAGTCCATTACTGGCAGCCTTCAACAACAGGAGTAGAAACAACGCTACTAGACAAACCCTACAAGCAACCAACCAAACCCCCAACTTCATCCCAGCCATTCTTGTTTCAACCCACCTTTTTCTTTTTCTTTTTCCTTTTTTTTTTTCTTAGCTACACATACAACATTAATCATCTCTTACATTTGCAGCTCCTGTTGACCAGTCGGCTTGAGATTATCTCTATGATCATGACATATACAAAAGGGAGAAACATTCTTTTGCAAAAACGTAGTAAACAAGCACCAATTTCAAGCAGGCCCGGCCACCACCCACCCTTGCCTGTGCATATATTTTACTTTGACGAGCCAGAGGGGACAGTTGTTCAAGGCCAGAAGAGATATAATAATTTGGTCAAAAGAGAAGGATGTCCTCTCCTTTGTGTTGGTGAAGCAGCGGCAGTCTATGTTTTACTTTTTATCCTACGTGCCCACAGATTGCAGGAAATTTAATTCAAATTGCCTTCTTGCATGCTCTGGTATCAGCTTGCTAATGATTTCAGGTGAAGCTCCAGCCAACTGTTTAAACAAAATCAAGAGATTAAAACCCATACCTTTTTCTTATTTTGGCTACCATTCCAAAGAGAGGGAAAACATAATTGATGAAACTAGCCCCAAAGGTTAAAATTTTCAAACCAAGTGCACATGCAAAAGAAGCTTTGAAGACAGCATATAGGCAAATACTGAAATCGATTGCAGAGAATCAATTTGTAGGAGCAATGGATATGAAATTTTATCGGCACTTATAACTTATTACTTAACAGTTAACTTGCTTTTACAAATGGGAAAGCAGAGGCATTCAGCAAAATCGAGCAAATGGATACCCATCAACATAACTGCAATTGTCAAACTCACTAAAGTTTGTATATAATATATCATATGATTATATCCCAACATATGCAAAGGAATTGAATATTGAACAATCAATACAAACTGTAATATGCCATTTCAACGTTCAAAATTCAAAGCCTAGGGTCTTTCAACAACAAGAATGGTCATTTTCATAAAAAGTTAAACATTGACCCCTAACAGAATCTCCATACCCACAATAAGACATTTCAGCATGTTATTTTCTTTAACAAAAAACAAAATTGAATACCAAAGTCCAAAATCAAAAAGGTTTGCAAGCATACATACACATAAATTTCATTATAGTGGAATGCAACAAAGCAGGCAAAAAGAAAACAAGAAGTTGCTTGAATTGTACAGAGGGCATACCTCCTGCTTGAAGTTGAAAAGAGGGGGCAAAGGACGTCCATTTGGCAGGCGGGCATTGGGTTCTCGAAGCTCATCAAAGAAAGGATGCGCACAAGCTTCTAGCTGCATCAGGACAAAGACAAGGAAACCAAATTTAGATCATAAGGGATATTTCCCTTAAATGATACCCAACCCTTTAGGTATGAGCCAAATGAAAGCAGCAGCATTTTCTCGGCTCATAGCACAATTATTTTTGCTACTGTAAATGTGTAGAAATAAAAGCTCACGAAGATTTTAAAAAAAAGGGAAAAAAAAGAAAAGAAAACATAAAGCCTACTGCTGTGCAGCGAAGACTTGGTGAATATTGTAGCAGACGTGAAGCAAGATCAATAGCTTCAGGAGGCATCCTTTTGTGAAAAACCTGAACCAAATAAGTTTAGAAAGAAAGAGTTTATTCACGGATCATCCCTCCCCAGCGGAAAAAATAAAAATGAAAATGAAAAATTCATAAAAAAACATATAAACCATCTCGAATGATGCAGGAGGGCGACAAGAAATATAACAAAACATCCTAGAATTTAAAACCAAGGACACAGACTCAAAACATCCGTGAAATCCATATAAAGCATCTTAGCTATTGTTCACACTTCACCCCTTCATACTTGAGGTATGCAGCCTCCAATAGACAGATAGAACTACTACTGCTAGAGACAGAACTACCAGTTCAGTAAATTTGGCATAAGCAAATCATGGGTACACATTGCAACCATCAGAAAGTTATTATAGAATATTATATTCCCATAGTCTAATATTAGTCAATCAGTGTTTGGCATCGTAATGATGAATATAATTTCACAGAACGCAGTAATAGTCTGAGCAAGCATCATACTCTCTTCCTTCATCAACTGAGGCTCATTTTCCAACGTTGCTCTTCATTACCATACTAAGCCTGGATCCACTTTAGTAATCTTACTGGCTCAATTTCAAACAAGTTATGGTGTAGTAACAAATATAAAGAAGGTTGCAGCACATGTTGGGCTAAATCAATTGATACATGTGTATTACTTCCTTAACAATGTCCTTTTTCTAGTGGGGTGCACATGGCACAATGAAGTTTGTTTGACCAAACCTCATTAATGTAAACTATCTTCTTGCACTATATAAAATTCAAAGTTTACCACAGAACCAGCTGAGAAATCAGAGTTTACATAAGCAAGTCATATGTCATTGTTCGACATCTTATGAAACAGCAATGCCATTTACAATTTTAGCTGTGCATTCCTATCCAGTTTTTCTTCGTAAGAACCACAATAAAGAAAAATGAAAATAATAAAAGGGAAGAGAACCAGAAAAAAAATCAAGGCTGGGCAAAAACAAATAATGGACGAGTATTCGGCGGACCTCAAGAAGCTGTCTGGATGTTAACCATAAAAAATAAAAAATAAAAAATAAAAAAAAAACATTCTGAATTTGCTCAATAACTATTTCTCCTTGTCATTATTTTTAATAAAAACATATATCTCTTGTAAAGATTGAACATTAGACAAACAGACTGGATGAAAAGAAAGTTATTCTTTAAAAAAATAATTAAAAAGCAAGAGCAAGAAACATGAAATGAGTACCTTGTGCCAAGGATGAGCTTTTATCTGTGGGAATCTGAAATCAGTGTAATTTGGATTCATACAGCGGATTTCCTCCCGAGTTGGAGTGCCAAGAACCTGTACGGAGTTGTTGACATAAGACCACTTGAGTCCTTTGATCACTCACACAACACGCGACAAACATAATGGCAGAATTCACAGCAATTGTACCTTGATGATCTCAACAAGTTGATCCACCGCACTTTCTCCAGGAAACAATGGCTGAGAAATTTACAATGTTTTAATTCAGTTATTAAGAAGATAGTAGTAAGTATAATATAATTTTTGAAAAGTGTCATACCTGGCCCAGCAGAAGCTCAGCAAGAACACAACCAGCCGACCAGATATCAATAGATGTAGTGTATTCTGTTGCACCAAAAATAAGTTCTGGAGCCCGATAGTAACGAGAACATATGTAAGAAATATTTGCTTCACCCTTGACCTGATAACAAATTAGTTCTTGATGAAAATATATACCTTTCAGACACAACATTTGTCGCAAAAAGAATTCAGACCAAACTATTCATTGCCTTCCTGATATACTACCATTTAGTGAAATAAAGACTAAGGAAAACATCCATCATGTTTTCCCCGGTTGAAATAAACCATAATAGAAGACCCAAACAATAGCATCTAAGCTTTTGAAGTTAAATAAAGAAAGTATATGATCATTCAACCATTTGTGTTTGACTCCTCAACAAAGTACCATGATCCACTCCAACAATAAAAGAGGATTCATCAAAATAAGATCCATTCGAATTAGGCGCATAGATTTCAAGGTGAACCTTCTCTAAGTATATGGCCATTACAACATTCCAATTCTTCATCAAAACTTATCTACCCTAAGAATGCATAGATAAAACATGCATATTTCCTTTTAAATATCATTTAATTAAAAAACATGAAAGTAATTTCATGTATACATTTCAAGGGTAACGCCATCAATTAATAAAAACAGAAGGACCAAGGAAATTGTTATGTACACTATGTTAACTGGACTCAAGTATAGATATTAATATTGGTATATATCTAAAAGCCAACTTGTTCATTTTCAAATTCTAAAATACAAGAAGTCAACTATATTCTATATTATTCTTTTCTTTAGCCTATTTTTTCACGCATTCATTGTTTATTTTATTCTTCCATTTAAGTGAATCTCACTTATTGACCATTATCTCCTTTTGTTTGTTCTTTTATCTCCATTAGAGAATTTCCATAAAGATGCTCTAAAATCTAAAATATTGAACGCATAACCCATACCCATGTACCAATGAAAGAAAGACAAGAAAACGGCTATAGTGATGGCGATGTTGACCCCAATGACAAGGGGTTCACGCAAAGGAACCTTCTTCTTCCTCTTTTTTCTCTTCTTCTTCTTTGTATCAAATATTTGTAACACAGAACAAAGGGTTTTTTTTCTTCGTTCATTAGCACTTGCACACCGAAACAATGCCTTTTTTTTCTTTTCTTTCATTTTGGGTTTTTTTCTTACAATGTTCCTCTCTTCTCTTTTTTCTTCTTCATCTTTGCGACACACGAAATTCCTTGTTTTTTCTTGTTTCTTTTTGCATTTGACAATACAGTTTATAGTGTTTACTTTTATTCTTCTTTTATATAAAAATTTCAACTACACATATAAAAACATTCCCAATAGTTTGGATTAATTAAGATTAAAAAAAATTATTTTATTTCCAGCCAATCACTTTACATATATTTGGTATATAAGTTAATAGATTTAAGGATCTTATGCTCCATGATCCAATCCTACAATTTAAATTTCAAGAAACCCTCAATGATCCTAGGTAGGATCTTGATCCAGCCTGCTTGCTAGTTCCCTACATCATCCCTTTCTATTGTGCTTCTCTAATCACTTGTAGTTGTACCATATTTACATCTCCAAATGCACTTTCTTCTGTCATGTACTCATGAGGAAAGTTGGCAAAGCTAGGACCAAAAATTACATGCTCTTTTTCCTCTTTTACTTCTTTGTATTTAGTTTCTTACACTGTTGCAGCCTTTTCTTTTAGGTTCTAAATATGAAGTAGTAGTATCTTCCTCCTATGCACTCAAGCTCCCAAGTAGAGATGAAGCATCCAGACACACAATTAACGTTTGTGGTAATCTACTATAAGAGCAGAAGTTAAGGAATTGAAGTACATAATAATACTAAAATGAAACCATATCTAGAATTATATGTACCTATTATGCTATAATCAATCTATTTTCAAGTTATAATATCAAACATTATTCATCCATGCTGTACATGTGGATTAAAAATTAACGATCAGAACATAGACGATGATTACATAAACAAATATCAAAACAGGTGGCCTAATGGAAATCAATCATACAAATCAAGTACATGAAATAATTATTGGTCCACTACAAATGTATAATATGAAATACAATTAATTGCCCTTAAATTGATTTTCAACTCAGAAGAATCCAGTTGGACCAAAAGAATAAGTATAGAGTTCCACAATTCCCATAAATTGTGATTTAACATAGGAAATGCACAAAACATGAATCCATGAATGCAATACACGTTTATCAGTAAACAGCATATCTTTAAGTAAAATTTTCAATGGACATCAATTTGGTATTATGTCAACAAGATTCACTTCACTAAATGCACTACTAACAGAAGGTAAATGACCAAAATTACCAAAACTGATATACCTAGAGCAAAAGCACCAGATTACCAAGCAGAAAAAGATAATGGACTGTTGTATCATAACAAGATAAACATACCAGGATTTTTGCACTTCCAAAGTCGCAAAGCTTGACCTGGTGGGTAAGAGGATCAACCTGCAATAATATCCTAAATTGGTTAAGAGAAACATTGATAACTCCACAATAAGTGCAGTTACCACAAAAAAGGAAAAACATACCAAAAGATTTTGTGGCTTCACATCCCTGTGGCAAACACCAGGAACCGTGTGAATATAAGCCAGGCCCCTAAAAATCTGTAAATATTCCCTCTTAGTAATTAAAGTAAAAAAAAAACTTGATAATGATATAAAACATATAAATAATGAAGTAGCACCTACTTGGTAAGTGTAGAGCTTCACATATATGAGGGGCATTCTCTGATTGACATTACTATAGTGCTTCAAGACCCGGTACACAGTTTCCGGGACAAATTCCATTACCAAGTTGAGGAAAAGCTCATTTCTACTTGTCGTGGAAAAGAAACAGTGCTTTAGAGAGATCACATTTGGATGATCCATAGATCGCATTACCTGAAGCTCTCGATTCTTATACCGCCTATCCTGCAAGACCTTTTTTATTGCTACAGTCTCTCCTGTCTCCAAGCATTTTGCCTATTGAAGCAATACAAAAGAATAAAACACTGAAAAAGTGCCAAAACCGAAGCCACTGGAGAAAACCAATTCCAAATACACAAACCTGAAAGACAACTCCAAAAGACCCAGTCCCCACAACACGTTCGGCCATGTAACTGATAGTCTGAGAATGAAGAAGAAAACCCAGCTTTTAAAACAACAAACACAAAGAAAATAAAAGGGAGGAAAAACTCTAAACAAAGAGGATCTTGGCATTGTCATTTTGGAGTAGTTTTTTAAAGCCTCAAAAATTCATCTAAAAGAGGTCAATTTTCCTCTGATAAAATGAAAATACGGTGAGAACAGCATGAATTGACCAGATCAGCAAAATTAATCTAACCTGCTTTGGTTCGCCATTTTTTCCGCCAATTGTGGTTGAAATGATGTGGCCAGTCACCGGATCATTGCCCTCAACCACGGAGGCAGACATTTCCTGCAATAGACATCAATTCAAACGATTCAATTTAAACATAACCATAATTAAACGAAAAACATCTGAAAAAGTAAATTAACTGATCATGACAAAAGAAAAGATCCACTAAAAACGTAGATTTTCACCATTCAACAACAAAGGAACCAAATGGAGCCGCAGTACCTAACACTATAGCATCAGATGCCAAAAAAAGGTTGCAGATCGAAGCAGAATCGAAGAAATAAGCAAAGATGACTAGTTGAGGATAAGAATAAAACCGGAACGGAACAGTAACAACAACCAGAACCTTTTAAAGGAACGCAAAGTATCTAAACTATTAAAAAACAAAAAAGAAGAAAAAACAAAGATCCCTGGCAAACACGAAAAATCTCAAGGGGTAACCACTAAATCCACAAACATAAAAGCGATAAACAAAATGAAGATTAAACCGCAGAAACTGCTAAATGTGGCCTACCAAGATCGGATTAACGCAAAATAGAAACTAAATCCGATGACTTCAAAACAACCGAAAACCAACGACCTCAACATAAAATCAAGCCGAAATATGAAAAATATACAAGCAGCACAACGATCGATTGCAAGACCACTGGAAATCAGCCGATCATCGAAGAATGTGTGAAAAAACAAAAAATAAAACACGAAAACTGATTAAGAAAAGAGCGAGGTATAAGAAACGACACAAGCTTCAACACGATCTCGCCGGGAAAAATAGAGTACGACCGGGAAATTGAACGGAATGACGGGAAAATCACCTTATCGTCTCCCATTCCGGAAAGTCGATGTGCGATCTTCGCTCCCGCGTTCTCTGGCGGGTGAGGTCCCAGCGGTAAGGAAGCCATGTGGATTACAGCTCTTTACTTTCTCTCTGGTCAATAAACTCGTGTTCGGTTTACTACAATGCCCTTCATTTAATTCCTTAATCACGGAAATGGCATTAGACCAGGTGGAGGCACGGTCAATCGTGCTTTGACGATACTATCCTCGTCTTGTCCCCGATATTCGCCAAAACATATCCTTGAGATGAATTACAAAAAAAAAAAAAAAAAACTAAAAAGTACCATTTGTTTTAAAACTCTGAAGATGCAAGATACGTTGAATGTCTATATATCTAACCCCTAAAATTAAATTTTTTATAATTTTTATAATATTTAAATTAATAAAATTATTTAAATATTTTAATTATATTTATTTGATTGATGCAGTCTCTTCTCCCAAAAAATTCATATAAAAGGTTTTTATATCTCATAAAAATTATTAATAAAAAATAATTTTCTCTAAAAATTATTTCTTCTTTTTAGTGAGTAGTGTTTCTTTTTCTTTTGAGATTTTTTTACATTTTTTAATTAGTTCTAGTTAAATTTATAACATGTGATCAACTAGATTAAATCTTTCTTTAAAAATCTTGAAAATCAAAGAAGTTATTTCAAAAAAACAAAAATTGTGAATATAAAATTTTGAGTTTTTTACGTGTCTATACAATATTTAAAAATATATTATAGATATACTATGTATTTCAATGCTAAGCATATAATTAAAAATTAATTATAAAAATATCATTGTTTATAAAACGTATAAAAATCGCGTATATATAGGACGTTGTCATTTTGAACTGGACAATCGCGGGAAATCAGTAACAAAATTGGAAAAAAAACCGAAATGGAAAGTTTTGAATAGAAGTCGATCAACATTGTAGAAAACACATAGAAACGATCTAGCAGCACAAATAGCAGAGAAAACGGTACAACAGAGAAGTTGAAGATATTGAGCTGCAGGAACTGAATTATAAGTCGATGATATTTTTGTGATCACAGGTATATTTCTGTGATCAATTTACATTTATTTTATACAGATTCGATGTTTTCATGAATTTTGAAATGTAGTTTCGTTAATCTCTAAATCACTCAGATTATACAGAATGTTAATGATGAGACTCTCGAAGAATCAGAAACTGTATATTAAATCATTATACAAAATCAACAGTA
>JAJIYU010008387.1:0-18079 GCA_030144865.1 Tinospora cordifolia | reverse complement strand
GCACCCGAAAATTTCTTAAAATCTTTGAAATTATTTTCACTTGACTTATTTCATTTAATTTCCTCAAACTTATTTATCTTTAATTATTTGACAAAATTTTGGGGTATTACATCCTTAAATGACTAAATAATAGACAATGATAAAATACTAAAAAGCATTATCTTGATATAAACTACACTAAACAAAGGGAGAAAAAAATTATAATAATCACAATAAGAAACACACAAAGTACTACTACTATATATATATATATAGAGAGAGAGAGAGAGAGAGAGAGAGAGAGAGAGAGAGAGAGAGATCAAGGTTAGCTAAGTGCAACAATTCTGAACAATCGTCAACTATTATTGATCAAGGTTTTTCACGATCAATTAAGGTTAGTTTGTGCTTTAAAATCTTGAGATATTATAATACTATCCCCTTAAAAAGAAATTTTGTCTACAAAATTTGGTATGGATATTTACTTGTACTTTGTGCTATGTCCAACTCAAGTTTGTTGCTTGAATAGCCCTAGGTACTTTATCTTGATCTTGCTCTCTAACTCCTAATTGGCTTCTTTAAGTCCATGGTGTCTTCATTGTACCTTCATTAGTGGGATATCCTTGCTCCTTAGGCTATAAATTTTCCTTTCTAGAATCTTCACCATCATCTCCTCATAAGTGGCAACATTCTATGATGTCCCTACTATTTAATGATGTGAGACAGGTCTAGGTGATACTGTTTTAGCGTAGACACATGGAACACGTCATTGACACTATATAGATCAAGTGCGAGTTCCAACCTGTATGCATTATCCTTGACCTTCTAAATGATCTCAAAGGGGCATATATATACCTTGGAGCTAGCTTGCCCTTTACATCAAGCTCCTTGAAGCCTTTATCACCCTTTGGAACTCTAGGAGACAACATTGCCTATTGCATAGCTCTTCTGGTGACTCTCTGTTGTAGCTAGCCTCTTTTGTATGAGTTGGACCTTGTTATTAGTTTCTTAGATCATTTTAGCTCTAGCTATGTAACATCCCAATTCCCGATCTCTTCACACTATTGCATCTGAGTCGTACATTAATTCATACACACTCTCATATTCATTATCATCCATGTGTCACCTTCAAGAATTTAGGTATTACTATCACAAATACAAATAACTAACTGTGTAATGCCCTGAAGTTTGTAAAAAAAATTAATAAAATAATTTGAGTACAATAAACTTAGGAAAATCCATGAAACTATGGTGCATAAGATGCACAATTCAATGTATGAAAGGATTGGCAAACAGGAATGAAACACAGAACTTTGCACAGGAACTATCCACTGGTTATCGTAGTAGTGAAATTGACTACCGTGATAATGCTTTCCAGAGCACAAAAGGGGCATTGTTTTGGTTACCATGGTAGTGGATTATGCTATTATAGTAATGTGTAAATATAAGTTATGAATGTTGTGCGAAAACCCTAATTTGCAACATGCTATCCTGTAGTAGTGTGTCTCCTCCCATGGACCAAAAACCAACCGCTTCTAGTTGGCTTTCTCCTCCCCCACATACATTCAAAGTGAGAGTTGCTCATTCCATTCTCTTTTGATTATTGCACAAGCCAAGATAGGAGGAGAATTGCACAGGCAATGAAGGACTCGACAGTGACGCTATTGCCAACAGTGATACAAAGGTAATGCATTAGTTTTACACATAGTCAATGTTGTTTATCACAATTTTCACATTGTCTAAGTCATACTCGTTACCTTCAACATGACAGAACCCTAAAAACATCCAAAGTGTTCTCTTGAGACGAACAATTAAAGTGATGAACGAAATCGAGGTATAATTGTTGGGATCACTACAAGTGTATATGATTGCAACAGTAATACACAATAAGCAATAGGATATCATCCTCAAGGAACAATATATTGCTAATAATCCTAAATCCCAATCTAATATTAGTATCAATTTTATTAAGGTGAAAAATTGAGTTTGAATGTTGTAAACTAAAATCAGATTAAAAATAAATGAGTATTGATTTTGAAAACTACATGAAATAAGTATTTAGGATTGTAATATCTTATGTATTCCCCTTCAATTCCTATTTTAGTTAATTAACTCATAATTCTGTAGGTTGTACCACTTTTACTAAAATTGTTCCCAAGGTATCTTAATACCTATTAGTCAAATTGCCTAATATCCCCTCCTAGGGCATATAGTCAACAAACTAATGCATTAAAATCCTAATTCCTGTGCAACCTCCTTGGAATCAATAATCTTCTGGTCAATTGATTGTTTTAGGTTTGTACTTTGATTATCCAACCATTAAACCTCTCTCCCAAGTTAATTTAATAATTTGAGATCAAGCTATCAATGGACAATAGATAAAAAATAGTAAGATCACAAAATAGAAAATAAAATATTAGAATAGATTAATTAAAAATCAGAATCAATGGTTCCTACAATTGAAATCACACACTAGAAATTAAAATAACATAGCTAAACATATTGTAGAGATCACAAAACAAAGGTTTCAACAAATAGAAGATCATACTATTCTTTCAATCTTGTTTTTCATCTCTGTCTCCGTTTTCTTTTCTTCTTCACTTCTAGCTATCAATGATAATGAAACGAATGATCAAATTCATTATAAACCCTAATACATGTATCTATTTATACTCCTCACTTAAAAAAACTCCAAAACATGACTTACAAATAACGAAAAAACATAACTTAATCGCACTGCCATAGTCATAAATCATGGTAGTTTTGTTCTTCAAAATCATGAAATTTTCATGAATGTTGTTGGTTAATCGCACTACCACAGTGGTCGCACTATTCATCGCACTATCGCGATAGTCATGCTTTACCCTTTTTCGTTGTTTTCTTTATTGTGTTACCGTGATAATTTCTCTTCTACCACAGTAATGCCTTAATTATTGCATTTTTGAATTATTTTCCATCTTCTTCCTTGTGTGTACCTATTCCCACTTGATCTAAACCTGCACAAACAACTAATAACCTTTGTCGGGCGTTAAATCACAATTCACAAGTATAAACATATAAAAACCATATTGAAATTCTCTAAATGTTTATATACATGCAATACTTATATAAATGATCATGCACGTAACTATAAACAAACATGTCTTATTTTCTATTGAACCAATGGAAAACATATGCAAAATACCTACAATATAGTATCATACTATGCAACTAACAATAATTTTCTCCTGTTCAATAAAATGCATGATTTAAAGTCTAGAGTTTGGTGTGTTGGAGTACCATGAGCAAGAGGAAACAAGGAGCAAAACAACATGCATGAAAGTGTATTTTTATGAAAATTACGCAATTATCACAATAGTTGATCGCGATAATACACTGTACACATGAGTATAGCCTTTGGTTACTATAGTAACATGAAGCCCTACCGTGATAATCACAAAATTTGCTGCAATTTTCACAGACTACCACAATGGTGCAGCCAACATCCACTGGCTACTGCGGTAGTCTAGTACGGTAACTTGATGAGACCCTACCTGTTGTGTATACTTCATGCAAATGAACTACTATGGTACTTCCCTCTTCTACTGTGGTATTTAGGGATAGGAATACATGATATTTGCGCAAATAGGACCCGTTACGCACGCCACATGCCATAATCACTAGGGAATCATTATAGTTTGAATTTAAAACATTAGAAGTGCTACAATGACTGATTTACGATCCTTAAAGGTTGAAGACTCGAGAAGATTGGGATAATGAAGTGAAGATTAGAAGGAATTGAATAAAGAAACATGTGAAGATGAATACCCATACTTTTTAGTATTATTTTAGTTCTAAATATGAAACATGATTGGTTGTTTATCTGTACTAAATGTTTACAAGCATGCTAGGAGTGTAACGATTAGTTACTTGAATGATTGCTTATAGTTGTGTAGTAACCTAACAATTTGTATGAAAATTGATTAAATAAAATATTAATCCTTGGGGATTTTACGAAATTTTTGGAACACATGATTATGTAGCTAAGATGAGAAATGAAATTGATTGAAGGGAATTTGCAAAAATTTTGGTGTAAAAATTAATATATATGTCGGAATGAAAGAAAATAGAAACACATGAAAAATAGAAGTAAAAAACAAAAAATAGAAATATATATGTATAGGATTTTGCACCGCACTTGCACAGTAACACGGTGGTCTTTTCAAAAAAATAAACAAAATTTTGTGAATTATTACCGCGGTCCCCTACCGTGGTAACAAGATGAAAAATCCAAAATGTTATGCGACAAACACTTTGAAAAGCCCCCAAAACACCCCAAAAGCCTAAGTTACTAATTCTTGTGCGCAAAAGTGAAGATTTAGTAGGTTTCCTGTGTTGGGAACACCCCAAACTTGCTAATTCCTACCCATTGAAACTCTATATAAACACTATCTAGGCTCCCATTTTCTTCATTCTAGCAAGAATTGACAAGTTCTTCTTACTCTTTCTAGCTCCTTCTTTTTTTAGCTGTTCTAAATAGCAATTGAGGCAGTAGTAATGAAGTGGTGCACAAATTTCTGTGCTAGCAATTGGGGAGATCTAAAGGGATTCAATTGAAGGTTCAAGAAAGAGTTTACTAGTTAAGGTGGAGATGGTTTTCAACTTTTACTTTATTATTTTGATTTAAATAAGGCTTGGATGTATTTGATGCTTTGAATACGCATGATTAATTATTATACATGCCATGTAGAATATGATGATATGATCCATGCTATGTTCCTATATGCACATGCTTAATTTTTGTTTAAGTTCAGTTTATTTACATGAATGTTATGTTTTTACACTTAATCAAAGATTAATTGAGATTTTAACCACGTATTAGCGAGAGGAAGGATTTCTTTGTGTGTGTTCCAACCATGCCAGACCTTTGACTTAGAACTTGATGTTAGGATTGACTCCAAAGTAAACTGGGTTTTCAGGAGTGATCCCACTTCACAGAGGAGGGTTTCAGTTTTAGGAATGATCTCTCTCCCTAGATCTGAAATACTAAGGTTAATCCCTTTTGGTCTTAATTATAACTAAAAATAATGAACTGTTTGAATCAAATAATATTTGAAAGTGCTTGAAATATTTGTCTTATTTGTCAAAATAATGATTTAAATATCTGGAATGATCCACTAGGCTTCAAGCTCACCCCTTCTTTCTAATTTTTCAGGAAATTGATATATTAAGGTCTTATGAAAGACACTTAGATTATTTTTTAAAGTTTATTAAATTGTAGGGCATGTTAGCCCAAGTTATTTTACTTAAATTTTGAAGTTATTTTTGCTATGTTGAAACCAAAGGCTATGTACCTTGAAATTTGGAAATAATTAATGAAAAGGAATTATTCTATCTAAATGTTTCTAAATTTTTATTTTTTTCTCAATTATTTCATGAGTTAATATTATTCAGAAGGTCCCAAGGATTTGAGAAGAGAAAGAGGAAAGAAGAATGATGTAACATGGGTTCGCTTGCCAGGCGGACCAAAAATAGAAAGAAAAATATCCTTGGACGACGTGGACCCAGGGCATGGGAGGTAGGGTGCTACAAAGGCGGTATCAGAGATCAATCAATAATGTATAGGGCAAGAATTAGAAAGAGTGCCTAATAAGGTAATACCTTTACTTTGATTCAATTTAGAATGCCCTTCCTCATACCTTGGAAAGTGAAAATTATTTTGAAAAGTTGTTTTTCAAAAAGGAAATATATGTTTTCAAATTTTTTGTTTGGATACAAAGATTACAAGTTGAGCTGATAGTGGGTGAGTCTTGTCCCAGGTAAAACTAAACATTGAAAGGGAGATGGATTATCCTATTCAAGAGAGTTTAAGTATACTTTTGATCTTGTCGCCCAATCTGAAGGTTGTCCCACCAGCTCATACAGGTGTTCAGAGTTGAAGAACAAACTTATTTTTCTATGAGAAAACTAGAAGGTGGTATATTGTAACACCCCAACCCCCAAGAGACAGGTTCAAGCTGAACCACAAGGCGGGTTGGGTCTAATGTTATATTTACAAGTACACAACTTGTATCACTTTCTATTATCTCAAGTCTTATTATTTTTCAATGAGCACGCAACCCAAATAATTTAATTCTAATTTAATAAGTCTATTACAAGAGAGATAAAAGAAAAACTTCAATCTTTATTTATTGAATAAAATAAAGGGATACATGCTTGAAATTTAAATAATGAAAATGGGAGTACATAACTCTAAAATTTAAAATAAAATTCAGTAGAAGTCTTTATATAAAATTTGGGCAATATGCCCTTACATAGAAACTTTCTAAAAATAAACTTTTTAATTCCTTACTAAGCTTGATCATGCATTTCAAATTCTTGAAAAATAGAAGAAGAGGTAAGGACATAGCCCAGTGGATCATTCGTCAAACTACTAATTTACTAATTCAAATCAAAAGTACATCCAATTTCAATCACTTACAAGCATTAAGCATTTCAAACAACATCTTATTCATGTTGTATATTTAACCAAAAGGGGTTTTTAATCCCTTGATGTTCTTCATTAAAATACTCCTATTCTGGGATGAAATGACAGTTCATCTTGTCACATTCCATTGGAAATAAGGATCACATGTCCACATTCCAAGTATTTAAAAACACATCCACACTTAGTGATGTTACTCATATACACTAAGTATATGCAAGGAACACCCAAAACATCACTTATATTACTATGATGGTATGTGGTTCTTATCTTCACTTTCTCATATTTAATTTCAAAGAAATATGAAACAAGATTATAATAATTAATATCAAAATTTAAATAATTAAGAGAACATGGAAACATACATGTCATGCTTAAAAATTCAAAAATAAGCCTAAGCATGGTTTCTAAGCATGTTATGCTATCATGTATGAATTAAAACATGTTAAATTGAAAATAAAACTTGATCAAGCATGCTTCAAACTAAAATATAAGCATGTTGAAAACTAAAAACAAACATGAATATACTAAAGACTTGAAGTAGTAAAGAAGGAGTTCTAATCCGGCATGTTGAAAACAAACCTTAATTTGAGTTTCTTTGTAGAATCCGGCAGAGGTTCCCCTCATCCACCAATTTTAGAACTTCAAGAACTTCTAATCATGAACAAAAATACTTCAAAAACTCTCTAAAACACTAAAATAAGAACTTCTCACACAAAAAAGAAAAGAGAGTGAGAATAGGTGCCAAGAAGAAGGCAAGAACAAGTAAAGAGGGAAGTGTCAACTCTTTGCTTTGGGATGAGATGAATGTGAGCAAGAGGGGGTATTTATAGGTGTTTATGAGCACAAGGGGGGGGGGGCACCTAGGGCAGCTAAGGCAGCTCACCATATTTTCGCATGTTTCAAAACTCATAAGGGGATGGTTTGGGTGAGAAAGGTAAGTGTGCTCATGGTTGGCAAGTGGGACTACTAAGGTTTCTAATCCAAGTGTGAGCAAAATCTTTGAACCTTATTTGTTTCTTTTATATGTGTGAACACAATTAAATGTTTAGAATACATTTTAATCTCTCTTGGATGTCCTCTATTAGTAGGGAAACATTCTAATGTGTTGTGATTCATACAATCAAATAAGTTTCTAATATGGGCACACAAAACATAGCTTTAGAATGTTTTTTGTTTTCCTTGGATTCTCTCCCTTTTTGGCTTCACATATGAGTATGAGGTAAATTTCTATTTTCTAATTTTTTTCTAGGTGAAGGAATCTTTCTATATCTCTTTAAATTAGCCACTCTCATTAAACGTCTATATTGGGTTTGTCACAAGTGTGCCCACACACACACTTGTGAGACATTTTATATGTAACCTTAATATACATGATCATTTATCTTGGCACATGGAATCATTCTTCATGGTTTCCATAGGTGTGGGCATAATTGATTATGTACATGGCACATGGGATCATTCTTCATGGTTTCAAATAATGGACACGTTCCATGGAGCTTAGGGTAGGGTAGGGTGCACATGATCATGGTATTCCACCCATGTGACTTGCACATGTTAGGGGTGGCCATGACTTCGTGGGTTCACAAAAATCAAATAAAAATTAATATCTCCTTATTTACATGGAAATAGGATTTATATCCTATAGTTTTGGAATCATATGA
The DNA here is from genome assembly GCA_030144865.1 of Tinospora cordifolia. NCBI lineage: Eukaryota > Viridiplantae > Streptophyta > Magnoliopsida > Ranunculales > Menispermaceae > Tinospora > Tinospora cordifolia. The sequence continues at coordinate 9,976 of JAJIYU010008387.1, read as the reverse complement.
ACCTAATGCACATTTTAAGGTATGGTTTGGCCCAAGGTGATTTTTCCTAAAAAAACTTTCCTTATTTAAGACCCACTGAGGTCACTAGGCAAATGAAAATCTAAATCTTGGCCAATTGTTCTGATTTGCGGATATGTCATTCATTTTGTTAGTTTATGTCATTTCATTTCATTTCAAGCCATTTCGATCCCCCGAAGTACCCTAAATCATGATTTTTTCTAATTTGGACCCCCTAAAGGGCATTTGGCAAATAAAAACCTTAACCTCAACCAATTGTTCTAATTTTTGGATATATTATTTATTTTGTTAGTTCATGTTATTCTATTTCATTTCGGGTCATTTTTGATCCCCCGAAGTACCATAAAGGACAATTCTTTCTAATTTGGACCCCTGAAGTGCGTTTGACAAATGAAAACCTTAACTTTGATCATTTGTTCTAATTTTTTGATATGTTGTCCCCTTAGTTGGTTCATGTCACCTTATTTCATTTCAAGTTGTTTAGGGTCCCTAAGGAGCACTAAATGAGAATTTTAGAAACTTGCCAAATTTAGCCCCGAAATGAGCTCGATTTCATTTTGCACCCAAATTTCATTAAATAAATGATAAATTTCATTGAATTGAGTATAGAGGATTTAGGGTATTACAATAATAAGGGCAAGGAACTCACTAGAGTACGAAAGGTAGTAATGGGAGTGGTACCGAAAGTAGATGATGGTTGAAACCTTTCAACCAAGAATTGAGACCCCAGGTCTAGGAAAAAAACCTTGGGTAGGGACTTAGGTGTTGCCAAGAAAGGCACAGTGGACCATGAATAAAACATTTAGGACTTACTGAAAATGTGTGAAAAATAAAACACTTGTTTGGTCAGGACACGAGATCAGGAGGATCCTACATCTTTGGTTTCTAAGTGGTGTGGGACGCATAGGAATCTAGGGGTATGGAGAAATCTTAGACTCGAAGAATGATGGGTCATATTTAGTGTATGATTGGCAACTTTGAGAGAGCTTGTTTCCCTATGCTTGAGTGGTATGGGATGGTCAAGTATAGTGGGGCTTGGGAAACCATAATTATAGATACAGATGTGAAATTGGTTGGGTGTAGTGAAATCTCTGAGTGGAAGTTTGTGTCGAAGGGCAAGGGTGACATGGGATGCTTGAACTCAGAGGCACAGATGGAAACTTGGAATCTCACTATGCTAACATGAACTTGCATGATTGAATGTTTGAATGATTAATTGAATGCATGCTATACTTGATAAAATTCATATATCGCATGTTTTGATTTATGAGACCAAATCCTATCCCCAAAAACATTAGAGGGCCTTGACATTCTCAAACAGAACATAGAAGTGTGAATTGATAGGTCATTAAACAAATCGAGAACCTAGAGACATGAATCTAACATTATGATAGCACGAATGAAATGAAAACCTAAGGAAACAAATACTAAAAAGATTTTTGACTTGTAGATAATGGACGGATCCAAAAGATATGCTACCAGAGCTGCCACATCTGATGAGACTGAATTGCAAGAACAGAGGAACAAATTGGTATGGCTAAGACCCAAATTGAAAATATGATGACAGAGTTCATTAGGAGGTCATGAAGCAAATTTTGAGGGCATTATCTCATATGATACCACAGGCAATGACACACCTACAAGTATAGGAACAGATTCAAATACACCAGTCAGTGCCTATACTCAAGGTTCCAACTCGTCAAAGGGCAAAGGAAGACAGGGAAAACAAAGAACAGAAAGACATGTTGATGGAGTTACAAAAGCTTCACCCATCTCAATTTGATGGCACTTCTGACTGCATGACGATAAACCATTGGTAGCTAGAGTTAGATGAACACCTGGACATATTAGGGACAATGAGTCCTTGTAGAGTGGCGCTGGCTACCCATCATTTTAATGGACTAGCTAGGAATTGGTAGAGGATGCTAAAAGTAGATCCAAACACTTACGTTAAAAAGATGAATTGGAAGAAGTTCAAGGAAATGTTTTATGAGAAGTTCTTCCCAAAAGCTAGACTAAGGAAGATGCAGTTGAATTTTGTTAGGTTGAATAAGAGAGACATGTTGGTAGTCGAATATGAGATCAAATATGCTGAACTAGCCAAATTTTCACTTGAGCTGATCAAGGAGGAGAAAAAAAGGCCAACCAATTTGTAGAGGGTCTCAAGATCATGATTCAAAAAGTGATAATGCCACTAGGCTTGAAGATGCACAAGGATGTCATGGAAAGGGCATTGATATTGGAGAAGGAACTCAATCTTGAACAAAAATTGAGGAATAGAAACAAGAGGCAAGGTAATGACGAAGATTACCAAGGAAACTAGAAGAAAAAGAAGAACAGTCAAAATGGTAGCAACAAAGCGCCTCAGACTTAGAACCAACCCAAACAAGCTATAGAGGAATAGTCGGAGTAGGCCAGATGTCAAAGATTATGCTTCCAATGGACCCAGTCAGGACATTTAGCGAAGTTGTGTCCTACCAAAGCCCAAACTCGACAACCGCAACAACCATAGAACAATCAAGGAAGAACACATAATGGACATCCTCAACAACCTCGGCAGAACAACAACCATGGACAGAACCAGAACCAAGGCTGTGGGTTGAACCAGGCTAGAGTGTTCGCCATTGCTGATGTTCAAGAGGATCATGTCGCTACAGTAGATGGTACAATTCTATTGTTTAATGTTGCAGTGAAACTATTGTTTGATTCGAGTGCTACAAAATCCTTTATTTCTAACAAATTGGCAGATAGGTTCCAACTAATAACAAAAATATTACTTGTAACCTTGAATGGATCCACACCCATAGGAACTACCGTCACCTCAAAAAGAATATCTAGTTGTGACTTTAGGTTTGGAGATAAACTGATCTTTGTCGACTCTTTATACTTCCATTTTATGGATACGATGTAATCATGGAGATGGATTGGTTAAATCACTATCAAGCATAGATAGATTGTCCTAAGAGGCGAGTGACCATAACACTAGGGAAACTTATAGAATCAATGGTGATATGCAGAGATTACCTAGAAGCTCAATGATAACCATGTTGAAATGCTTGAGGCAGAAAGATGAGTTTGAGAAACTCTCTAAGGAGGACCCTGTAGAGCAAAGATGAATCCGAGACTTAGAAGTGGTTAAGGAATATGAAGATATGTTCCCAGATGGCTTATCCAGACTACCACCTACCAGAGAATGGCACCGGTAGAGTTGATCAAGTTAAAGACTCAGCTAGATGAGCTCTGAGAAAAAGGATTCATCAGGCCAAGTGAATCACCATGGGGAGCTTCGATATTGTTCATGAAGAAGAAAGATGGGACCTTGAGACTATGTGTTGACTATCGAAAATTGAACCAAGCAACAGTAAAGAATAAATACCCCCTACCAAGGATAGATGACCTATTCGATCATTTGAAAGAAGCCATTCATTTCTCAAAGATTGATCTCACGTCAAGATATCACCAACTGAGAATCCAAGAGTCAGATCTACACAAGACAGCCTTCAGAGCATGGTAAGGACACTTTGAGTTCATTGTGATGCCATTTGGCTTGACCAATACCCCAGCAATGTTTATGGATTTGATGAACCAAGTGTTTAGATAATACTTCGACCAATTTGTGATAATATTTGTAGATGACATCCTGATTTACTCAAAGTAGGAAGTTGAACACTTAGAACGGTTGAGGATTATGTTGGAGACCCTTAGAAGAAACTAGTTATATACCAAGTTCAGCAAGTGTGAATTTTAGATGAAGACAGTTAAGTTCTCTGGCCATGTAGCATTAGCAGAAGGCATTTCTGTAGATCTTGAAAAGGTGGAAGCTATCATAGACCGGAAGCAACCAAAGACAGTTATAGAGATCAGGAGTTTCTTAAGCTTAGTTGGGTACTACTAAAGACTCATCCAAGAATTTTCCAAGTTAGCTGAACCCATGACCAAGTTGACTAGGAAAGGTGTCAAGTTCAATTGGGATGAGAAGTGTGAACAATTATTCTATGATTTGAAGAGGAGACTGACTACGACCCCTTTCTTAGTCACTCCTACCCATGGCATTGAATACGTTTTGTATATGAATGCCTCACAAAATGGGTTGGGTGTTGTCTTGATGCAAAAAGGAATGGTTCTTGCATATGCCTTAAGACAACAGAAGATCCATGAACAAAACTACTCGATAGATGACTTGGAACTAGCTACCATCGTGTTTGTGCTAAAGATTTGGAGACTCTATCACTACAGTGAGAAGTTTGACCTATTTTCATATTGTAAGAGCCTGAAATACATCTACATCTAGAAAGAGTTGAACCTTAGGCAATGGAGATGGATGGAGTTCCTTAAAGACTATGAATTCCAACTACACTACCATCCAGGGAAGGCCAATGTGGTGGCTGATGCCTTGAGCAGAAAGTTCAATAAATAGGATGAGGAGAAGGGTTAGATGTACCAATTGATTGAGGAGTTCAATTTGGGCATAAGCTTAGATGAGAACTAGGCCTACCTCTACAACATGTCTTGCCAACCAGATCTTCTACATTAGATTAGGGATGAACAAAGGCAAGATAAGTGGCTCACAAGCTTGATAGAAGGAATTGAGTAGGGAAAACATACTGACTTCAGGTTAGACGTTGAAAATACTCTAAGACTTGGATATAGAATTTGGGTACCTCAAAATGGATAGAGTAAGCAATTCATACTAGACGAAGCCCATTATACCAAGTACACGATGCATCCAGGAGGTGACAAGATGTATCAAAACCTCTACAAGACATATTGGTGGCGAGGAATGAAAAGATAGGTAGCTAAGTATGTCTCAAAGTGCTTAAACTATCAATAGGTGAAAATAGAACACCAAAAACTCTTTGAAATGTTACAACCACTCCTTGTCCCTAAATGGAAGTAAGATAACATTGCCATGGACTTTGTTAGTGGATTACTCCGAAACCAAAAAGGAAAAGATACTATATGGTGATTGTAGATCATCTCACCAAGGTGACTCATTTCTTGCCTATTAGATTCATAGACCAAGTTAGTAAGTTGGGAGAACTCTATTTGAAGGAGATAATATGACTCCATGGTATACCTAAGACCATAGTGTCTAACAGAGACTCATAATTCACATCGTAGTTCTGGCAGAGTCTACAGAATGAGTTGGGCATCAAACTCACCATAAGCACCGCTTTCCATCCTCAAATTGATGGTAAGTCTGAGAGAGTCATTTAGACACCAGAAGGCATGCTGAAGTCTTATGTCCCTGATTTTAAGGGCAACAGGAGTAAGTACCTACACCTAGCAGAGTTTGTCTATAACAACAGTTATATGGCAAATATAAATATGGCTCCATATAAAACTCTCTATGGAAGACCCTATAGATCACCAACCTGTTGGGCTAAACTTGAGGATTGCGTACTTATTGGGCTAAACTTGGTAGAAGAGGTGATGTAACACCCCAACTATAACAACCCAATTTTCAACCGGGCCTCCCAATACATGTTATGGGTTGTTGCTCGTTGAGAATAGGAATGCTACTGAAAGTTTCTTTTTATCAAAATCTTTTTCTTCAATTCAATTTCTAGATAGTTAGTTCTCAGAGAAAAATCTTAAAATACATTTTGCACAAAACAAAAGATCAAAATAACTTTGCACCGTATTCACTGAAAATTTGAAAATTATAAATCATAAGTTACAAGATTACACAACAGAATCATTTTAAAGCTTATATTAAAACAATAATTGTTAAACATATAATATCGTTCAAAGATATAATCAACTGAAATTCAAAATAAAAGTAAATGCCTATAAAACACGAAATTAAATTCAAATGAAAATTATACATGTAGTTCTGCTACAATTAAATAATTAAACTCCAACCTCTAAAGCCTATCCCGGATGACCTTCCCCATAAGGTGTCCAATCAAAAGAGTGAGTCTTGTGATGTTCTTGAAAAATGAAATGGGAGTGAGCTCGAAAGCCCAATGGATCATTCCTATACATCACACGCATTATACTAACCAAAATTCAAAACATTACAAATACTTTCACACATTAGGCGTTTCAAACATTCATTTAGTTTTGGTTGAAGTCTAAGACTAGAAGAGAGTTGAGATGCCTCTCAGTATTCCCCGTGATCTCGTCTAATCGTAGAAAGTCTCGAGTACCATCTAAAATTAGCCATGTCACAAATCATGATATCATAGCCTAAGAGAGTGTACTTACTGCAGCTCATATCATCTCCCAAAGACTTCTAGCTGTCGTAGGCCAGCTAAAGGTTGAAAATACCTACGATCCACCTTGTGGCTCGTCGATCAAGCGGTGACATATAGGAGATGCCACCTCGATCCACTTCAGGCTCACCGATCGCACCGGTACGTGAATTCTTAATAATCCTTCGTCTTATTTTACTTTTAATAACAAACATCAATCATGCCAAACATTTTCACAATCCAATGGAAAATAAATCTAATTATACATTGTATATTAAAATGATAAGAGTATGAGTAAATAATGAATTCTAAATGCATGTTTTCCTATTCATGCATGTAATACATAAATAAATCTAAATGCATGGTTTTCTATTCAAGCGTGTCATGAAATAATTATGCGTAAATAGAAATAATTCATCATTCATCACACTCAATCAAACACACCAAACACTTTCAATCAATGTTATAATAAAATTCTAGTAACCTATGACTATTAAAACAAATGCTTCAAGTTTTAAATCTATATAATACATAAGAGCAAGAAAATCATGCCCACCTGATTTCGCAGATCTTTAGGGCTCCCTTGCTTTCTTTCGAGCTATTCTATACTCTAAAATTGTAAGAATATGAAATTTAACACTTACTAAAATTATTCTTCAGCCTAAATAATTTCTAAAATAATTATGAAATTTAAATATAAATTTCAACTAAATCTATTCGGGTCAAAGTAAGGTTTCTAATGTTGAAGTAAAAATCATTCTTATTTATTTCCAAATTTTCAATGTTTATTAAAATTTATGTTCAAAAATATTTTTATGCTTATATTGTAGAAAAATAGTAATGCTTCTAATTTAGACCTTTAATTTAAAACTAAAACTTTCATAATTAAATTTCAAGCTTCTATGATTTATTAACTTATAAATAAATTTATTTAAATAAGAACTAATAATTTAAAAATGATAATATTAGAATTTGGGTTCCAGAAATAATTTTCTTATGTTCCATAAATCTCATTCTAAATAAAATAGAGTTTCTATCTCACTTGAAAATCTCCACAATTTTAAATAATCTATTTATATTGTAATTAAATTAATTAACAAACAAAATAAGACTTCTAAATGTTATAAGTTTAGTTTTAGGACCTAAAATTTTATTCTTTTCTTATGAAAGATTTCAAACTTCTAAAGTTTTATTTTTCACGTTTTCAACTAATTGAATTATTAAATCTTAAATTTCTAATATTAAAGAAAACTATTAATGTGTTAGAAAACTATTTTTTCCAGTCCTAATTTAAAAGATTAATTGATTTAATTTATTAAATCAATTAATCCTCATGTTCAATAACTAATAAATAATCTAATATTAAATTTATTTAATTTAAATTATTAAATAAATATTCTAAACCAATTTTCGTGATTGATTTAATTAATTTCTATTCGAATAAGAAGATTTTAAGATTTTCTATTTGCGTCTAGCGTGTAGATAAAATTAAATGTCTAATATTCGAAACTTTGAATTTCCCAAGCTTGGATATTTATATTCTAAGCATTTATCAAAATCACAAGCATTGAAATTAATATTTTTACTAAAATATTTAATAAAGTTTTAAATTTCTAATTTTTTTCTACTACTAAGGTTCGAATTTTCTGATTTAATTCTTCACATCTAAAATAATTAAAAAATAAATTTTATATTAAAATTTAAAAATTTAAAAAATATACCACCCTTTGCCTTCTTCGCACAAACAACACCAACGACAGTAACAACTACGTTTCTCCCTCACGCACACACAGTGGCAACATGCCATCAACAAACAAGCAAAAATCCTAGTTTCAATCTTCTTGTTCAGCCATCAAAACCAAAACCACTTAAAACCAGATTTTTCGTTCTTCTTTTGGTTTGTGAATTTCACACAACAAGAAGAAAAATTCAATTTTTTTTTTCATCCTTCTTTTGTTCGTTCTTCAATCACAAAAACTAGGTTTGAAATGATTTTCATGCCCAACCAATAACAACAACTGATTTGGTTCTTCATTCATCATCTTCAAATCACATTCAATCACAAAAAACCCAGATTCACACATCAACGGTCATCAACCTAAAATTTTCAAATATGAAATTTCAGATCAAATTTCCCCTTTCATTTCCTCTATTCTTCATGCCCTAATCTTTTAGATCACACACACACAAGTTGGATTTCTTTTTGTTCATCAAAATCAGATCGCACAACCAAAAAATTCTTTTTTTTTCTGGTTTTTTTTTGTTCTTCATTTCAGCCTCCCTTTTGTCTTCATCACGGCTCGCAACAACAGTAGCAGTTGCAGCAACCAGCTGCTTCTTTCCTTCATTCTTCCTCTTTCGTTTGGTCTTCGTTCATGCCCTTCATTTTACTCTTCTTTGCATAGGAATCGGACAGCAACAACCCTCTTCTTCTTCTTTTCCACGCATCAATGCACACAAAACTAGTTTTGAGCTTCGTTCTTCTTTTCCCTTCGCAAATCACAACCCTCACCTTAGTTCTCTTCTTCGTCTTGCAGTAGTAGCAGCAGTTCCTCTTCTTTGTTGTCACAGACCAACAATAGCAGCAACAACCTGCTGGTTTTTCCTCTTCACTTCACCCTTTCCACGGCCATCCTAGCAACCAAATGAAATCGAATCCTAATTTCGTCCCAACACACCAATGAAAAACCCAAATCCAGATTCTTCTTCACCGCCCTTCAACCAAAAAAATCAGATTTTGTTGCACTTCCTTTTCTGTTCGTGAATCACCGCCAAGCCAGATTTTTTGGTTTTTTCTTCCATTTTTTTTCGGTTGAGCATCGAATTTTCTTGAATTTTCTAGGGTTTTTGTTTTCTAAGCTTTCATCTTTTGTTCAAAAGTCTGAATTTTGGATATTATTACACATTTTTTTTCAATCATTCCAATCACTTAATGTTCCCTTTTATTTCTCCAACACACACTAAATTTTAATCTACCAATATTTAATGTCATTTCTTAAACCAATATTAATTTTTTATATTTTATTATTATTATTATTATTATTATTATTTTGAACAATATTTGGATCAACCAATATTTTTCAAACAATCTTGACTTTTAATTCCTTAATTATTTTGTCAACAAAGATTTGATTATTTTTTCAAATCATAGTTTATGCACATCTTTAAATAAAATAAAAATTTTAAATTATTTATTATTATTATTATTATTATTTTTATTATTTTTCGTAACAACTATTATTTTATTATTTTATTTTAAAATTTTATTTTTCTACGAAATAATATTTTGTTTATATTCGCTTGCGATGTGTACGCGTTTACGAAATTGCGGGGTGTTACACCAACCCCCTAGAGACATGTTTAAGCTCAACCACAAGGCAGGTTGACTCTTATGTTATATTTACTGGTATACAACTTGCATCTCAATTCCTTTATTCCAATACTTATTGAAATATTCATAAATACACTTCTATTGAGTTTAATTTTCAACAAGATAATACAAGTAAATACAGAAAAATTTCAAACTCTTTATTTATTCAAAATAAAATAAAGAAATACATTATTGAATCCATATAATGAAAAGAAATAGTACATAACTCTAAAATTTAAATAAAAATTTGGCAGAAGTCTTTATTCAAAATTTGTGTAACATGTCCTTACATAAAACTATCTAAAAATAGATTTTCTAATTCCTTAGCAAGCTTGATCATCTGCATTTCAAATTCCTAAAAAGTAAAAGGAAGGATGAACACATAGCCTAG